>CAUYSK010078958.1:0-26843 GCA_963575035.1 Avahi laniger | reverse complement strand
AATTAATTTCTTTCTATTTTTGGTAGAGATGAGGTCTCGCTCTTGCTCAGGCTGGTCTCGAACTCCCGAGCTCAGAATGATCCGCCCACCTCGGCCTCCCAGAGAGCTAGGATTACAGGCGTGAGCCACCGCGCCCGGCCCCATAAACTGCCTTTTAAGGGTAGTAATATAAAGAGGCTCTGTCATTACATATGCTTGGATAGCAATGGTTCCCAAAATGTGGTCCAAATATCAGCAGCATCAGTATCACCTTAGAACTTGGCAGAAATACAAATTCCCGGACCCCATCTTAGATATATTGAGCCAGAAACTCCAGGTGTTGGGGGGAGCACAGCAATCTGTGTTTTATTTAACAAGCCCCCTGGTTTGAGAACCACCAATGTATGTTATTTTATCATATGTGTCTCAGTCCGCTCTGACTGCTATACACAATACCGTAGACTGGGGAGCTTAAACAACAGACACTTCTTTCTCACTATTCTAGAGGCTGGGAAATCCAAGATCAAGGTTCCTGGTGAGGGCACTCTCCTGGCCTGCAGATGTTCACCTTCTTGTAGTATCCTCCCTCACATGCCAGAGAGACAGAAAGAGAGAGAGGGACAGGGAGAGAAAGCTCTGATCTCTTCCCCCTTTTATAAAAATACCAATCCCATCAGGATGGCCCCACCCTCATGACTTCATCTAAACTTAATTACCTCCCAAAGGCTCCCACCTGTGAATACCATGCTATTGGAGGTTAGGGTTTCAACAGTGAATTTGGGGGGAAACAAAAACAGTCCACTGAGGAGTTCCTAAACAATTTTTTCTTATTGTAAAAATTGCAGGGGTAAACATCCTTAGACCCAAACCTTTGGGCATATCTACAATTATTTCTCTGGAATAGATGTAAGATGTGTAATTGTTAGGTCAAAGGGTATGCATAATTGTTAAACACCCCATGATCTTTTTTGGTACAAGATTACAAAGTCAGCCAGTGCAAGGTGGACTGTGGTCTGCAACCATAACTCCACAATGCCCTTGTGCAGGTGACCTCATCAAGGACAAGAACATTCCATGGCAGAATTTGGAGCAGGCACTGGATATCCAGACGCCAGTTCAGGAAACCATGAGCTCATAAGAAACGTTTTGAGGCTAAAGAAAATGGAGGAGGAAGATAAGATGAAAAGCAGAGAGAGCTCCCCATAAATAAGCAATAAGCTGAGGAAGTTACAGAAAATTCAGCTCACTTGAGTATCGACTGTGATTAAATTTAAATGCAAAAATAGTGTAAAGTAAAATTTAAACTCTGCAACGATGAGGAATTTCATATTAGCTCTTGCATTAAAAAGCCTTACTGCATACAGATCAGGAAATTATTAAAACACCACATTCCAAGCATTGTAAATGTTTCCAGAGACATCTGAGTCATTTGATAAAAATAGACTATTTTTCTCTTATTACTAAGAGTGGGTATTAAAAGTTAGAAATGGAAACTAGAAACTCCACACCAGAACTGGCCATATAAAACAAGGGGCTTAAATATTCCCTGAGCAAGTCCCTGCTCATATGGGGGTCCTTGTTTGAGGCTCACAACCATTAAAGCATGTGAGGGACATGGAATGAAACCAAATTGACAACGAGCTTGAGTCCAGCATCAAGCAGACATCAAGGGCTAGACTTTGACTATTAGAGACTTCTTTTGACCTATAAAAGGTGGTAGTGTCCCACAGAACAAGGCTCTAGTCACAACTATGTTATTGCCAGGTATGTGATCTTGGGCCACATCACTCTCTTAGGCCCCATGTCCTCATTCATAAAATGGGCACACAGATATCTGCCCTTGTGTGTCTCCTGGGATTACGGTGGGCACGAAATGAGATAATAACTCTGAAAATGCTTTGTAAAAGATGGCGGAATGGCAAAGATTGCCATTATAAAAAGTGAACTTGACGAGGCAGTGCCAAGGCTAAGAGATGGGTTTTAGCCTTGACTGTGCCACTAACTAATCTGTGGCTTTGAATATACAACTAGAGTAGATCCTGGTGGTGTCCCCCATTCAGCTTTGCTTTACTGGGCTGGTGCCTCGTCCTCCAGCTGCTGGGTGCTCACAGCTGCCTCCTTCTCCAGAGAATTGCTCTTGGCTGAAGGGGGTGATCTTGTCCCCTCCCTACCTTCCTGCAGCCTGCAGCTAGGGGCATGTCGCTTCAAGGAGTGACTCTGTGGTGCTCCTCATGCTCCAGAGCACTCCATGCTGGTCACACATTCACAGTTCTGGAGACTGGGAGGTTCAAGATCAAAGCCAAAGCTGAGCTGAGACTCAACCCTTGCCTTGCTCCTTTTCTCCTGAGAATATTGAGAGTGCCACCTCAATAATAATCAACCAAAACCCCACCTTAGGGTCTGCTTCTAGAAAATCCATCTTAAGGCATTACACTTTCTTATCTTCCTTCCACTTATTGCTATGGTTTTGTTCCAGAGTGATTTCTCAGCCCAAAGAGTTTGATACTTCTGGCCACTAGTGTGTTCTGTGATTTCTATAGCAAGATGTACATCCTCAGTCTCCTGGTTAAACACTCTCTCTTTTAAAAAAAATGAATAAATTGTACTTTTAGAGAAATTTTAGGTTCACAGAAAAATTGAGTGGAAAGTACAGAGTGTTTTCATATATCCCTTCACACACATAACACACACACAACCTCCCCCACTATTGACATCCCCCAACAGAGTGGCACGTTTGTTACAGTCAATGAACCTACAATGGCGCATCATTATCATCGAAAGTCCACAGTTTATTTAGAGTTACCTATTGGAAATACTCTTAATACAAAATGTTGCTCTTTAAAACGACCTTGTGCTTCTTATATTAATATTACCTGCATCCTGAGTAATTACATTTTACTTTTCATATAAAGTGGCCCCAAGAAATGACTTGAAAATGACACTCTCTTGCTTCTCAAGTTACAAAGGGGTTAGGTCCTAATAAACTCATCATAAGTTGAAAATACTGCAAGTCAAAAATATATTTGACACACTGAAACTACTGAACATCATAGCTTAGCCTGGCCTACCTTAAACATGCTCAGAACACTTCCATTAGCCTAAAGTTGTACAAAATCATCCAACACAAAGCCTATTTTATAATAAAGTGTTCAATAGCTTGTGAAATTTATTGCATACTACACTGAAAGTGAAAAACACGATGGGTTTTGCACTATTTTAAAGTCGAAAAATCTTAAGTCGAACATCATTAAGTTGGGAAACATCTGTATTCTTCAGCAAATTAGAACTCAAAAATTAGTCAGTTTTGCTGACCCAACCAACTCATGGCCCCTGTTGGTTCATTTCCCAGCACCGTAAATGAACACCCCGTACTTTTAGTTTTGTTTATAAAATGCTCTTTCCCCCCTACCAGGCTGTCTTTCCACAGCTTGGATGAAATCCCAGAGGGCCGTGTCTCTGAACACAAGAGTGTTGCTGCTGACACCTCTGGGGCTGCAGACATGACTACTCTTTCAGGAGGGAGTGTTTCCCATAGTAACTTTCACAGGGGACCTGTTGACAGGAGAAGGCAGAGAAATGGTCTAGTCTGTGACATTTATTAGAAGTCTGCCCATAATTACCTTCCAGAGGCCTATGATAAACACAACAATCACATCTGATGTTAGCACATCACATCATTCTTCTGAGGATTTGTTACTACCCAGAAAACATAATTCACCAGCAAGTGTCCCTTTGTGCATTCAAAGACGGACAACTTAAGGCCGTGAGCTTACAAGCCTCTCTCACTGGCTCTCAGACAAATGGACTTCCAAAGTCTCTGAGCTTCCCTGGAATTTTGATAGCTTACACAAACATTCTCCCTGCTGACATTCACAAACATTGCTGCTGTCTTCTGTCCTTAGGCTAAGAAAATACAAAATAGAACAAAATGGGAAAAAAGAATTCTGATTTTTACATTTTTCCTAAACCCTAGAGTCATGTCTTCCTTCGTCCTTTGCTTTCTTCTAACACTAGTTCTGCAAGTATTTAATTAGCTTAATGGTGTGCTCAGCAGGTCAACTGAAGTAGACCAAAGGGGTAGAAAACCCAGTCTCTTCTTTTAAGCTGGTACTAGTTAAGTTGAAACATAAGACATGACTAAGTTGGACAGCTTTATGTCCATTCCTCAGATGCAGAAATGGAGGCTGGAAGAGCTTAACTAATTGGTCTGGGGTCACCCAGCTACATGAGATCCAGCTGAGACTCAAACCTAGATCTTCATTTTTTAAAAAAGTAAATTTTATTGTGTATATTTAAGGTTTACAATATGATGTTATGGGCTACATATAGATAGCAAAATGGTTACTATAGTGAAGCAAATTAACATATCCATCATCTTACATAATTATTTTTGGGGACAAAAGCCACTAAAATATACTGATTTGACAAAAATCCTTAATACAATTTATTAACTATAGTCCTCATGTTGTACATTCGATCTCCAGTCTTGTTCATCCTATATATCTACTATTATTCAGCCCTAAAAAAGAAGATTCTATCATTTGCCACAAGATGAATGGAGGACATCATGCTAAGTGAAATAAGCCAGGCACAGAATGACAAATATTGCATGATCTTACTTATATGTGAAATCTATAAAAAACAAAAAAGTCAAATATACAGAGATAGAGAATAAAATAGTGGGTGGTGGGGGAGAGGAGGAGAGGAAATGGGGAGATGTAGTTCAAAGGCTACAAAGTAGCAAAAACCGGATTTTGTGATTCTGAGTCAGTCATCCTTCTACTGAGCCGAGTTGATTCGGGATGTGAGTGAGGCATATAGTGGCTGTATTAGATGGCTGTAGAATAAACTGGATTAAGAGAGACAATCAAGGCCGGGCGCAGTGGCTCACGCCTGTAATCCTAGCATTCTGGGAGGCCAAGGCGGGCAGATTGTTTGACCTCAGGAGTTGGAGACCAGCCTGAGCAAGAGCGAGATCCCATCTCTACTAAAAAAATAGAAAGAAATTAATCAGACAACTAAAAATATATAGAAAAAATTAGCCGGGCATGGTGGTGCATGCCTGTGGTCCCAGCTACTCGGGAGGCTGAGGTAGGAGGATTGCTTGAGCTCAGGAGTTTGAGATTGCTGTGAGCTAGGCTAATGCCATGGTACTCACTCTAGCCAGGGCAACAGAGTGAGACTCTGTCTCAAAAAAAAAAAAAAAAGAGAGACAATCAGAGTCACAAGAAAAATCGAGGGATAACATGGTGGAGGTCTAGAATATGGTTGCCATGGAACTATTAAAGAATATATATATTCGAGGTACTATTTTCTGATTAGTGAGTAAACCAATTTTACCATCCAAGGATTCTGTTGTGTATTTCTTTGAGTAAAAAAGAAAAAAGTTATGAATGCACTATGTGTTCAACATTGTGCTAAGTGCTATGAGGAGCTAAAGCATATTTATTTGAGCATAAGCTCAAAGAATTTACACTCTCCTTGGAAAGAAGTTTTATAAAACAATTGTAGTTATTGGGAAGAATTCCCCAAATAACCATGCCATTAGCTGCATGATCACACCACTCCCATTAGTACAGAAGACATCTAAGGAAGTTTAGTCCTATTGCAAGGTTGGGGGAAAGGAAGGAAGGTCTCAGTTGGCCCAAGTTAAGTACACTCTTAGGAAAATTCTTAAATTATACATTGTAGAAGCTTACTATGCACATTGCACGCATGTTCTGTGTGCTTGCCAGTGAATACATTCTGTTTTCTCTTTTTCTGAAGGGATAGGACCTTCTTGTTTGTTGCCTTTGTTCTAGCAGATGATCTAAGGTCAACCAGGCACCCCAAAGTCAAACATCTGAATAGTCAGCGGGAGTTGCTCTGGGTAAGGTCAGCTATGGAAGTCTGTATTTGTGCTGTAAGATGTCTGGGTTAAGAAGCCATAACCAGAGGGAAAAAAATCAATTCCTTCATTCCATTCCACCAACTAAATATTCAGTGAATGATCCTTCTACCAGGTACTCATAAAATGGCATCTAAAGACATAGTTTATGCTGAGACATCAGTACATTAGATTTCATTCTTTAGGTATTTATGCCACAATATTTTTATTTGAAAAGCTCTTATTATTATTTAGACTTAGTTCTGGGAAAAATAAAAAGAATACAGGAATAAACATTGGCAGACTAGCACAGGCACTGTCTGGAATTTTTTGTGAAATTTCCTCAGGCTTTTCCCAAGCATCTCTTTGCAAAAGCCACTTTTCTTATTGTATCTCCCTCCCTCACTTTAGGTGCTAAATAAATGCAATGGGTGGTTAATAAATATTGTCTGAGATAATTTGGGTCATAGTTCCCATGACCATCATCATAGCTTGCTGATTCCTGACCCGCAGCTTGTTCCTGCCCATTGAGGCCCACGCAGAGTCCTAGTGTCCTCCTCTCCCACGTTCCAAGTCCCACTTACCATCAGAACCAGCCCCAGGCCCACCTCCCAGAAGGATCACGAGACCCACGACTAGCCAGAAGGGTTTAGACTCGAGAGGATCCCTGATTCACTACATACGGAGTGGGGCCCTGGTACACGTGTATTAAATGTTTTCCAGGTGATTCTAATGACCAGCC
The DNA here is from genome assembly GCA_963575035.1 of Avahi laniger. Classification (NCBI taxonomy): domain Eukaryota; kingdom Metazoa; phylum Chordata; class Mammalia; order Primates; family Indriidae; genus Avahi; species Avahi laniger. Next base: position 20,256 of record CAUYSK010078958.1, on the reverse strand, counting down.
AGGGTTGGTAATGACTAGTTTACTTTGGCCTCAGTGGTTCTCAACGTGGGATGAGGCATCACCCTCACCAGAAACTCGTGAGAGATGGAAATTTTCAATTCTCCACCCCAGACCTATTGGATTAGAAACTCTAGAAGTGGGGACCAGCACGCTGAGTATTAACAAGTCCCAGGGGATTCAAGTCTGTGAACCACTGGTTCATCTCTAAGATGCCTTCTCTCCAGCCCTAAGGGAGTCTTTATATTTTAGATGTTCCACAGACATTTGTGATGCCAGCTCAGTTTGGGAAGCACTTAGCAAAAAAAGCCAAGACCCAGAAAGTTCCATGGCATGACCGAGTTCATAGGCATGTAGTAACCCCACCAGAGACTAGAAACCTTGACTGCTGATTCTCAGAACTCATACCTCCTCTGTGCTGTCTTTCAGCCGGGGAGAAGTCCAGTCTCTGAGAACTTTTCCATCCTTAAACTCTTGTAAATATTTACTATGCTCTTTATCAGTCCTTTGAGTTCCTAACTGAATTCTGCCTTGCCTTTCTAATTAACTTTTCCTTGAGATTCAAGTTAGGGCAGGGTGTGGCCTCCTGGTGCAAGGCATGTTGTCAATATTTGTCTTCTACCAGGCTGGAGGCCCTCTGGGCGGAGCAGCTCTCCCAACTACCCCTACTGCCTCAGCCCTGACCCCGTCCTTATCGCAGCCGTGTGTGGTTTGTTTGCCTGTCTTTCCTCTCCCTTAATATTAACGGAATGAATTGAATCCACCTGCCGGTCTCTTTTTATTGTAGTCATTTACTATATTGAGTACATCATTTGTATTAAAAAGGTTTTTTATATGACATAGTGACTATTTTGACTTGGGAATATTTTATTTTTGAGGGAAAGTTCTTTTTTTAAATGTCTTTATAATTATTTTTAACTTCTAGATTTATTTACATTGACAAAAATTGCATATGTTTATCGTGTACAACACGTTGTTTTGAAATATGTATACACTGTGGAATGCCTGCAGCGAGCTAATTAACATATGCGTTACCTCACATATTTAACATTTATTTTTTGTGGTGACAATGCTTCAAAATCTACTTTCAGCAGTTTTCAAGAAAACAGAATATTTTTTTAATTTAGGCAAAATTCACATAACATAAAATTAACCAGTGTATGACTCAGTGACATTTAGTGCATTCTCAATATTGTGTACCCATCACCGCTATCTAGGTTCCAAAACTTTTTCCTCACCCCAAAGGAAGCACCGTATGCCTTGCCTTAGCTGTCATTCCTCACTCCCCTCGACCCTCAGCCTCTGCCCACCAACCATCTGCTTTCTGTCTCTATGGATTTGCCTCTTCTGGACATTTCCTATAAATGGAATCATACAATGTGTGGCCTTTTGTGTCTGGCTTCTTTCACTTAGCACAATTCTTTGAGGTTTATCCATGTATATACTAGTACTGCATTACTTTTTATGGCTGAATAATCTTCCGTCACATAGATAGACAACATTTGGTTTGTCCATTCACCTGTCGATGGACGTTTGGGTTGTTTCCACCTCTTAGCTCTTGTCAATAGTGTCACTATGAACATACATGTACGAGTATTTGTTTGTGTCCCTGTTTTCAATTCTTTTGGTAGCCTGTTCACTTTCAAACATGGAGCAGATGAGTGTTTCGGTGGACAGTCAGGAACAGCAGGCACCTGCTTCACCAGAGGGGCTGGCCCCAAATGGACTCTGCAGGGCCATGCTCGCCTCCACAGGTACAGCCACCATTCGCATCCTCTTTTGGGGTCTCGCATCATTATTCTTTTCCAAAAACCCAAATGGCTACGGTGGAGAAGTTGCAGGGACTATGACCTCCAGGTGAGGACCCGGACCAGTTTTTAATTTCCGTGAGAGACTCACACTTGGTGAAGGATTTTCAGTTCACCTAGCACAGTGTTAGAGAAAGGTTTTTTGGCTCCTTCACTTAATAACTTCTGGTTTTTTTCAGAGGGATAAAAAGATTATTGTTCATATAAAAAGGCACCAGATGTTAGATAGCAGCTAAGAAAATAGGTTCCAAGGAGGATATTTTTCATGAGTTAGAAAAACAATTTCAACCCAGCATTTCTATTAGCTGAAGAATTCCAGTCGTAGGTCCATGTGCCCGGCTATGGAACACTAAAACTTCCCTAGTTTTAGGGTGTGTAAAGAAAACACAGCCTATCTCCAGTGGCTACCGAAAGGAAACAAACACAAAAAGAAATGGATGCTGTGAAATGCTAACATCTCTTCAGAGACTCGAGCCATTTCCAGAAGCCTGTGCTTCTCTTTGTAGTCTGGTTGCTATGACTCCGTCTTTGTTATTGCAAAATTCTGTCTGATATACTCTGGTAAGTGGTTAAATAAAAGAGTCGATAACCACACAGGAGCTGGCAGATCCCTATTGTTCAGGCTCTCCTCCCAGCCTGAAGCCTCTGACTAAGCCTTTACTCCCACCTTCTTATGGCTTGTGGAACTGCCAGTGATTAAAAGGACATAGGAAGAAATCAAAGAAAATGCCACTCAGAAGACATCAAAGAAGCCAACATTCAGAACACATCAGCCAGTTTGCTGCCGAGGCTCTAGGGGACTCTGCGCGAGACAGGAACACCAAGCTGAAGGTGGGCTGCATTTAGAGGTATAAGAAGATTAGACCTTGCAAATATTCTGCCTGGATAGCACATGTTGTGGGTTGAGATGTAGCAGCGTGAGTCTCTAATCTTCAGACATGAGTTGACCTCCTGGTGATCCACGTGAATGTGTATGTTAAAAGGAGACTCTTTGCTGGGGGCAGTCATACAGGGAGCTTTTGAGAAAGCATTCCAACAAATGGCGGCTAACCACCCTCTTCTCTCTGCACCACCTCCTCATCTGTGAATGGACCCGTGACCACCACCTTTGCCTTGGCCTCCTTCCCTTTCTTCTCAGTGGAAGAGGGCTTCCTCATCCAGTCCAGGGGACCCCAACGAGCCTCCCCCTGTCTTTTTGTAAATCAGTTTTATTGAAGCATAATTCATTTACAATAAACGAGATCTATTTAAAGTATACAATTCATTGACTTTTTGACACCCATGAAAGCACCACCGCAATCAAGATACAAGAGTTTCCTTGTGCCTCTTTGCTGTTCATTCTTTTCTCTCTGCTCCCAACCTTAGGCAACCACTGATCTACTTTGTCACTGTAAATTAGTTTGCATTTTCTAGAATTTCATGTAAGTGAACTCATATGGACATACTCCTTTGTGTCTGGCTTTTTTCCTGCATTGTAATGGTTTTGAGAGTCATCCATTTTGTGGGTAGCAGTCAGTTGTGCATTTTTATTACTGAATTGTGTTCTGTTTTACGGATGCACCACTTTTGCTTATCCATTTTCTGATGGTTGAGTTTTTTCTAGTTTATGGCTATTGTTTCTCCTCTGTCTTTAATTGTTTCCTCTCTTCTGCCTTCCCACTTAATATAGAGATATCAAGTCTCTTCCATCTTTAAAATAAACATTCTCTTGACCCAGCAACCTTAGGTGCCCAGTCTAAGGACAGTGACAACTTGGAATTTTGGGGAGTATTCTGAGGATTTCTAGGCATAATCCAAATAAAACAGGCAGGAAAATTCAAGTGGTCTGTCAGAGTTATGGGACAAGCTAATCTGGATATTTATTAGAGCTGGCTCACAGTTTCCATAAGTATCTACCTCAGACTTGGATCCCCCTGAGTCATTTTTCTTCCTTTTTCTGGACCAAATAACCATTCTGTGCCTCAGTTTATCCCTTGTAAATCAGGAAGGACCTTTACCTATAATTACTTAAAATTAGTGAACCAGGTACAAATCAAAGAATATTGGCTTGGGGAGGGAAAAGACAATGACTGGATCTTAACTATCTACACCTTGTCTTCTTGTTCATTTTAAATACACATGAAATTAGGGTCATGAATAATTACTTGTTTTAAATCATAAAATACAGCACAAGTTGTGCTACTAAAATCGAAAGTCTGCTGTGGATGTGGCATTGGTGATATATAGAATGATTTCAGATAAACTTAGTGAACTGCCAGGGCCTGGTACCATGCCTGGTGCATAGTGGGCACTGAACAAATGGCACATAACTGACCCCAGTCTCCACTGAAGCAGACAGGTCGGCAAGATGCTGTGCTGCCCTTGCCCATTTAGCTAATTGTTCGGCATTGGGTGGGCAATGACCTGGGGGCTGTACCAGAGCTTCACCACAGGGCTGGACAGGAGAAGGTGGGAAGGCGAGGACAAGGTGCTTCATAGCCTCAGACAGAAATGGTTGCAGTGACCTTGAAAGGCCAAATGGAATTCACTGACAGTGTTTAAAATCGTGTGCTTTGCAATAAGAAGGGACTGGACTAACAGCTGTGGGGCTCTTGGCAAGTCACTAGGGCTTCCAGAGCGTCAGTGTTATCATCTGTAAATACTTAACTCCAGTGTAGTTCAAGGATGGCATGATGAATGAAGATGATGATGAATGAAGAATGTCCACTGTCCCTGCCCATACTATTGTAGGTGTTCAAAGGCAGGGGTCAGGATGATGATGATGATGATGATGATGGTGATGCTGCTCATGAATCAAGGAGTCCTCCTCTTTGTTGTGTCTCTGTGGCAGAATAATGGCCCCCAAAAATGTCCATGTCTTAATTCCTGAAATTTGTGACTATGTTACCTTACATGAGAAAAGGGACTTTGCAGATGTAGTTCAGTTAAGGATCTCGAGATGGGGAGGTTATCCTGGCTTGTCTGGGTGGGCCCAATGCCGTCACAAGGGTCCTGATAAGAGGGTGGTAGAGATTGGAAAATGTTATGCTTTGAAGATGGAGAAAGAGGCCACAAACCAGGGAACACTGGTGGCTTCTAGAAACTGAAAAAGGTAAGGAAATGGATTCTACCCTAGAAGCTCCAGAAGGAGCCAGCCCTGCTGACACCTTGATTTTAGCCCAGTGAAAGCCATTTCAGACTTTTGACCTCCAGAACCACAAGATAACAAACGTGCTGTTGTAAGCTACTAAGTGTGTGGTCATTTGTTACAGCAGCAAGAGGAAACTAAGTCTCTAAGGCAAAGCCAATGTGATTAGCTAGGGTTCCAATTTCTGAATCATTGGTCACCACCATTACGGGTCCCCTGGGGAGAAACAAAAAGAGGATAGTCCAAGCACGTAGATGATGTTTTCTACTAACTACAGTTATGGTCCCATGCTCGTAGGTGGGAACTCTGGCTTTTCGGAACTTGCTCAGGCCCTGGGTGACCCTCCAGGAGCTAAGCAACCTTGAAAATGAGGCTACAAAGCAATCTGAGGTAAGGTGGCCTTTCAAGGGCCCTCCTTTGCCTATAGCTTTGAATTTGCATTTTCACTTGCTGAGAATTAGGTCATTCAAATTGAGATGCTTGAGAGACAAATGATTTTCAACCACATTGCCCTGAAGTCGAACCTTATAGTAATTTAATATATTGCTGCATCTTTACTCTGAATAGTATTCCAGGGTAGAAAGTCTTTTGGGACCCTAGAATACGATTAAGGTACATTAACCCATGTGTTGGGAACATTTATTTGGATATAATTTATGGATAGATCATAGATGCTCTCCAGAGGAAATGCTAAACATGAATAGGATTTTACTGGCTTCCATATACTTAATTTCTTACTGACCTAGTCACTATAGGGTGAATATAGACCTATGATATACACTTTTATATTTTATTAATTAATCTCTTTCAAGAATCCATGTGCCAAATATAAACTTTTAGAATAAGTTTGCTAGCAAATGGAATTTAGAGTACCACATGCTTAGTAAGTCATTTATTGCTTATTGCATTTACCTACATAGTCTTTGGGTCCAAGGCTGGGCACACAGTAGGTTATTCATCAATATTTGTTAAAGACATAAATTAATAAATTAAAAAATATATATGGTTCCATTACATTTTGGGTTTATAGATAGGGAAACTGAAACATAAGCATAACCAAATACCCTAATTTCCAGGCACTCTGCAGTAGACCAGAAAGAAAGCACACACCCAGTTGATCAATGTCCAAGGGATGAACAATGGTAAACACAAGACATAGCAATTCACCAGTGAAACTCCAGATTGTTCTTCCCACTTCATCAGGTCACATCAATATGGTAGCTTGTGAGCTGTATTTGACATATCCATACTCAATAACCTATCATCTCCAGCTCTGGTCATTTAAATTACTGTATTTTGACTACCAAGAATTGTGTTCTGAATAAAATCAACAAACACAAGCACCTATGTTCGAAAGTATGAGAGTTTACAGTGTAGTTGGAAAATTAAAATACAGGCAGAAAAAAATTACAAGGTAGGCTATAATGCCAACTAAGTAGAACAGATTATAATGTAGCTATGAAATAAAGATAACCTTTTCTTTAAAGGTCAAATTACAATGATCTGGTTTGGCCATAAGTCTTTTTTAGAAAAAAAAAAGTTTTATTGAGATCTAATTCATATGTTATACAATTCACTCATTTAAAGGGCAATTCAATGATTTTTAGCATATTCACAGGGTTGTATGACCATCACCTGAATCCATTTTTGGCCGGGCGCGGTGGCTTACGCCTGTAATCCCAGCACTCTGGGAGGCCGAGGAGGGTGGATCGTTTGAGCTCAGGAGTTCGAGACCAGCCTGAGCAAGAGCGAGACCCCGTCTCTACTAAAAATAGAAAGAAATTAATTGGATAACTAAAAATATATAGGAAAAATTAGCCGGGCATGGTGGAACATGCCTGTAGTCCCAGCTACTCGGGACGCTGAGGCAGGAAGATCGCTTGAGCCCAGGAGTTTGAGGTTGCTGTGAGCTAGGCTGACGCCACGGCACTCTAGCCCGGGCCAAAAGAGACTCTGTCTCAAAAAAAAAAAAAATCCATTTTTGAATAATTCATCAACCTTAAAAGAAATCTTGTACCCATTAGCAGTTACCCTCTATTTTCTCTGGACCCCTCACCCCCATCCCAGCCCTAGTCAACCACTAATCTACTTTCAAGCTCTAGAGATTTACCTGTTCTGGACATTACATATTAATGGAATCATATGCTACATGGGAATTTGTGTCTGATTTCCTTTACTTATCAATGTTTTCAAGGTTTACCTACACTGTAGCATGTATCAAAACTTCATTTCTTTTTATGTCCTAATAGTCTTCCATTTTATGCACAGACCACATTTTGTTTATCCATTCATCAGCTGTTGGACATTTGGGCTGTTTCCACTTTTTGGCTGTTATGAATAACACTGCCATTAACATTTGTGTACGGCTTTTCGTGTGGACATATGTTTTCATTTTGCTTTAGTATCTATCTAGGAGTGGAATTGCTGGGTCATATGGTAACTCTCTGTTTAACCTTTTGAGGAACCTCCAGATTGTTTGCCAAAGCAGCTGCACTATTTTACATTCCCACCAGCAGTGTGGGGGGGTTCTAATTTCTCCACATCTCCACCAGCACTTGTTATTGTTAGTCTTTTTATGATAGCCACCCTAGTGTATGTGAAGGGGTATCATAGTCTGGTCGGTCATGAACCTTTTGATAGGTCCGTGGATGTACAGAAATGATTTCATGGGGGAGAAGACAGGAGCAAAGACATAGAGGTAGGAACCCCCTCCCTGCCCCCTGGCATGTTAATTTCACCTGTTGAAGGCAGGTAGTTTTGGTTTACACAAAAAATAAGTGTAGGGAAATAGTGGAGGATAAAAATAGAAAACTCTCTCAGAGGAAAACTGGATCTGCCCAAGTGGAGAGTACTGCAGGCTGGGTTAGTGTGTGCAGCAAATAGTAGAGACCTTGACGGAAGTTCTCTGATACAAATCTTGCTTTGTGAGAATTAATTTGGATATACAGAACTTTGGGTGCAGAAGAGAGGGCCAGGTGCAGGATGCATTGCATGTGGGTTCTGGTTTGACAGAATGGATGACAAATGGGAACCAAAGTGACCATCAAAATTTTAGCCTGAGACTCTGAGAAAATTCTGGTATCCTAAGAGAAATAAAGCAGTCAAGAGGAACAGCTATTTTGCAGGGTGGATAAAGGACAGGGCAATCCTCACATTGCAAACGAGAAGTGTGAGGGTGTTTTTGACAGCAGGAGGCCTGGAACTTGGAGAAAGGTATGGGCCAGAACAGGGGTGGATGGCCTGCTTTTCCAACACTCATGAGCTAAGAGGAGTTTTTACATTTTTAAGTGTTTGGAGAAAAATCTAAAGAAGAATGATATTTTGTGGCAATGGAAAATTACATGAGATTCGAATTTCAGTGCTCATTAATGTTTTATTGGCACATAGCCATGTCTGTTCATTTACATATTGTTGTTGGCTGCTTTCATGGTGTAAAGGCAGAGGTGAGCAGTTTCATCAGAGACCGTATCTCCCACAAAGCCTAAAATATTTACTGTCTGGCCCTTTACAGAAAAAGTTTGCCGAAAATAATAGTAATAAAAGTTTGCCAACCCCTGGATTAGAAAAAAACTGGGAAGTGTGGCCTCCCAATTGTCTTTAAAGCTGAAAGAGTGAGAGTGATCCACACTGACAGAGTGCCCGGGGAAAGGGACCTGGGGCCAGTCTGCTTATGTTTAGGGACCAAAGGGAGTAAAAGAATCAGTGAAGATGGTACATAAGTTTAAATAAACCTCAACTGCATTAATCATGTCCACTCTCAGACTATTTTATTGCTCGGTATTTAAAACACACTCCCAAGAGGAAGCTTAATTAACGAAGCTGTAACCTTCAATAGCTCTCCAGCTGGAAGCAAGGACCAGCCCCAAACAAGGAGGTTTGTTTTTAGCAAATTCCTACCCAGGCTTTTCCTTTCTTCTCCTGCAACATGGTGAGGCATCTCTTTGCTGCCTTATTCCCTGACGGCCTGGCTTCCAGCTAATGATCTCAGGGGCATAAGGAAGAATATTCTACTAGGTGGGTAAGTAAATGTTTGCCGAAAGCTGAAACTGCTATTCCTGTCCTAAGATTTGGACTTTAACAGGGGGACTCTTAAGACACTGAGGAATGACTCTCAATTCTGGAAATTTCAGATACCTGCAAAGGGGCAGACAGAGAGATGTGTAAGAATATGAAGGAGGAAGATTCTCGCACCATCCCTCCAATGAGGCCAATTGTGTGTGCTAGGTGTGTAGGAGTTGAACCCATTGGCTTGCTGAGTGGCCTTGGATAAGTCGCATCAACATTCTCTTCTGGTAACTCATTTGCAAGTGGGGAATAAATTCTGGGTAACTTGTAAACAAAAGGCACAAAAGCATTTGAGTCTCTAGATTTGCTTAATTAATCATTGTAGATAGTCTATGTCAACAACAATGACGTCTAGAGGAAAACACCTCCATTAGGGCTGCAGGTGAAATTGTTTTTTTCTTTTTTCCTTTCCTTGGATTTAGCACAGGAGAAGGGTACAGGAAGCCATTCCCTCCCCTCCCATCCCTGAATATGTGGCAGGGCCAAGGGCTGTGGCTGAATGCCCAGGCCCAGAGACACAAGTACTAACCTGTGCCCTGGGAAGCAGGAAGCACATTGTCTTCATGGACTCTGGTCTTTGGGAGCAAATACCAGCAGCTCTTGCAGGACGCTTTTTGGAGCCTGAATTCAGTGGCATGCCTGCTGTCTCTGACCATTCCTCTTACGTTGGCTTCTTTGTTTCAGCTTGAGATCAGCCTTATTTTAAATACTCAGATGCTTTCCTACATAGGAACCCCTGACTTAATAGGGACCTTCTGCGTTTCCCATTCAGATCCCTCATTGCCATAGAATTGCCCCTGGAAAATCCACCCCTACCAGCTCCTGACATTTCTCAGTCCCCAAACATCTCACCTTCCTTCCGCAGCCAGAATTTTTTGTTTGTTCCCCTCAATTATTCTATTTGTCCTGGTATTTGTTAGATTTTCATATATCAAGCCTCCTGTTTTAGTATGGGAACATTTCAAGCATTCACACGTTAATATAGATCCATTTAATCAGATTACTTTCCACTTAGCTGAAACAACCGTATAAAGAAAAGGAAGCTTCTACCGCAGGAGAGAGAGGAAGAGGTGATTCTGGAACATGAAACACTGGTGATGGCTCACCAGAATGGGGTGCCAGTGGGAGTTATAAGGAAACCTGGAAGCCATGGAAAACCTCATGACCCAAAAAGAAAGACAATAGAGCGTGGCAAAGGGACAGAGAAAAGGAGCTTGTTGACCTGCACTTACACGGCACCATCTGTAAGGCCACTTCCGCAGCGGGGCCCGGCAGAGGAAATGTCTTTATTCCACTTCACCTGCTCCTCCTCCTCCTCCCCTTTAATTTCTTCTCTATTCTCTTTCTTCTTTCCTTTCTGCCTCAGTACAGTGAGACAAAGTGGGCTACTTTGAAATGTGCTTTGGCCCTGGAGTCCTAGAGATTAGTGTTCCAATTTTGGACAAGTTACTCACTCTGATCCTTAGTTTGTGCATCTACACAATAGGGTGCCTATGTTGAAGGGGTGCTGTGAAAATTCAGTGGAACAACACATGTGAAGGCGTCTGCACAAGGTAGTTTCCTTCTCCTCTAAAAATACTGACTGGAGCTGCCCAGGAAGTACCCACTGGTGCCAGTTGCCCAATGAAATATGCGTGTAATAAATTACCCTTCATATCTATACACACGTGCTCCTACTCAGCCTATCTTATTCATGGAACTGGAAGAAATATAGAGGAACAACATTAGCAGACTTTGCTCAAGGGAAATCAGACCTTGGATTTCCACTCCCTGCCCACAACCAAATTAGTATATTCCCAGGTTCCATCTAAGTGTTTACCCATGGCAAATTCACTCTTGATGGAAATAATGTCTGCACGCCCATCGAATATGAGGCCATCAAAACCTTCATAACACAACGTGATTGCTGATCTGGGAATCAGCTTAGCGAGCATCTGGTCCACTAAGCATTGACCCCTCCCCGTTCCTTTTTATATAGTGAAACTGAGGCCCAGAGAATTTAAGTGCTTATAAAAGGAATAGGTGAGACAAAACTAGAAATAGAACACAAGGCACCTTGACTCACGATCCAAATCATCTTTTCACCAGTCCTGGCTGAGTTCGTGAATGTAAAAAAAAAAACCAAAAAACAAACACAAAACACCTATCAAGGTATTAACCACCATTACTTATTGTTCTTACTAATTATAAATTACCCATCCTTCTAGATGCCTCTGCAGGGATCTTGACAGAGTCATTTCTAATCCTGTCCTACAAAACAATCTCTCAGAGACCCAAGGAAGTTCCAGAGGCTCACATCTGAAGGAATATGCGGGAAAGAGGAAGCAAATGAGAGGCCATGGAACATAATGGTGCAGGCAAAAATTTAAAAAAAAATTCTTTAGTGCAAAACTTTCCAGTTGTGCATGTTTGTGTTTTGGTTTTGTTTTAGTTAAACTAAGAAAAACACCAAATTCTTCATTGCAAGGAATTTTTAAACAGAGAACAAAAGGCCATAAATTCCCATGAGCCGCCCTCTCCAGCAAAGCCAGAAGACCCCCTGGATTAAAGGTTGCCAGTTTAAGAGTCAAAACATCTTTAAAAAGCAGTGACAATGCTAACTTTCTGTAATAAACTACAAAGATATGTAACTATATAACGACAGTTAAACAGCTGGATAGAAAGCGCAATGTAGATGATGGATAGATGAATGGGAAGGAGGGAGAGGAGGGAAGGAGAAAAGGAAATAGGCTAAAATGTTTGTTGTATTTCATCTCTGGTGGCAGGCAATTTTAATTTTCTAAATTTTGGTTCTCTGCATTTTACAAATTCTTGTCTTTTCTTATAACCAGTAAACAAGATTAACAGCCACCCTAATAATAAATATAATTTGTTAAAAGGGTTGATTGACAAACACAAACCCCTTGAAATGCCCATCTCTGCTTTCCAGTAATTCAGTTTTGCTTGGGTTTCTCCCCATTCCTCATCCGCATCAAGGATCCAAGAAACCCCACTCAATTGAAGTCCAGACCACATCTAAGATTTAAACCTAGATTTAAATTATTCTCTGATCCCTTTGGGGACTTTGCCTCACTTGAGAGAAAGTGACGACCAACCCACTCTTTTGTCTCCCCATAGATTCAGCCACAGCAATCCAGGGCTTCAGTGCTGCCGTCTTATTTTCATCGATATTCTTCAATTCATGTGAAAACGTCTTTAAAATTACAGCCTTCACTCAGCTTTTCCAGGTTAACTTCGGGACCCTGATGGAAGAATCTGGAGGCACTTGACAAACTACTCTGAATGGCAAACAGCTGCAGGCACAAATCCAAAGCATATCCTTTAGCTCTGAGAAACTAGCTGTTTTGATATGTTAATCATTTAGCTAGTGAGATCACTCAGTTTCATCACTTCATCTAGCAATTACTTAAATTTCCTCTGCAGTACTCTTAAGGCTAAGATACTGTGTTAATATATGATATATATCCCAGATACTAAAAACATCATGAAATAATAAGCTTTGACTCTAAAGAATGTGAAAACAGGAGAATGAAGGTTTTAGTGACATTGAGATCTAGTTCAATTTTAAACTCAGATCAAAGGAGGCTACTTACACTAGGAAAAACGTGTTACCCAGCTTGTTCTGGAACATTCATTTTAGGCCCTTGGAAACATTTAGGTGGGATTATAGGAATTTCTGAGAAGTATGAACTGCATTTTTTCAAAAACTTCTGTAGTTTGTGACATTCGTGTTTAATTTTGTTTGGTTTCAGAGACTGAAACAACAGATATTTTCAATTTTTAAACATGTGTTTTGATCTCTAATATGTGCTAGGAACTGTGCTGCTATTACAGGGCAATGAAAGCTGAATAAGACTTGGCACAGTGACTGGCACATTGCAGAGAGACCGTCAATAATTATTCAATGAACGAATCACAAAAATCTGTTCTTACGTCGAAGTGAAAGCGGTCCTCGAGCGTATTTAGGGGTAGGGTTTGAAGATTTATGCACCTGGTTTCTGGAGGCCTCACAAGCCGCATATATTCCTTGTAGAAGCGATTCTAATTATAGTCTTTGTTGAACTGGGAGCTAGTGAATACAAGTGTCTCTGGTAAAAGCTCTTAATATTATAACAACATTAACAATAATGTTGTCCAGCATTTATCAAATGTTTCCCACTTATTATCTCATTTTATCCTCACGTTCAATATTTTTGTTGTTGTCATTGCAGATGAGGAAACTGTGGAACAGATAGGTCAAGTGACTTCCCAGCACCCAGAGCTGGCAAGTACCGAGGGCAGGAATCAAAGCCAGCATTCCGATGTCACAGCTGGGCCTGTAAGCTACGTCATCTGTGTTGTGCTCTTTCTTATAACAATCTATGGAGCTTGATTTGTAAGGCAAATGTTCCCTGTGTCCCGTGTGTCTGCAGCACCCAGTCTTTCCCCTGTCACACACTTCTCTCAATTGTTTAACTACTTGTAAATGTCTACTTTATCCACTAGACGAGGCAGGGCAGGCCTTGTGTCTGTCTGGTTCACCCCTGAGTACCACACTAGCACTGGACCTGACACATTGAAGATGCTCAGTGTCTGTTTATGGAACTGAATTGTTTAAAAATCTGTCAAATGGGAATAACAATAATCTGTGCTGTTGTACTGTCTCATTGGGTTGTGAGAGTCAAGCGAGAAAAAATTCGTAATCATTACGGTAACATTATGGACCAAGGACTCTGTGCCAATTATCACGAGGACTGCTTCGCCCTTTAGCCTTAGTTTTGACTTTTTGAGCATAAGATTTAAATGATAAATCATAAAGTCAATGTCATGTGTAAAAGAGACTGGTGTCTCAAGAAGCCTGGGGACTAGTCTACCAGAAAGGTGGCCATTACAGTAATGCAAGGGACAGAAGACAGGACCTGAAAAAAGAGCATGGAGAGGAGGCGCTAATTCAAGCAATAATTGCAGCAGGATTGGTGAATCCATTGAAAAGCGGAAGAGGAAAGTGTCCGACATTACTGCAAGGTTTCTAGGGTGGACACCTGGGTAGACGGTGGATCCATTTCCCTAAGAAGATTAGAAATCAGGTGGGAGGAGGGAGTTTGGGGATGGCGGGTGCAGAGTGGCAGGAGAGGAGCTTAGTTTGGGAGCTGTCTTTGGGAGTGATCCTCCCATCAAGAGGTGAAATGCCCAGAGGCCAGCTGGAATACAGGGCTCCTACAGAGTTCAAATTATCTGTCACCACAAAGTAGAAAGGCATGTCTGTGAAATCTTAGGGTTTTCTTTGAGTTTTAGCTCTCAATGACTCTAGGTAGGAAACCAAACTAGATGCTAGAACTCTGAGCACTTCTACCAGTTTTTGCTCAGAATGAGCTGCTTTTCCACGAGCTCACCATGCCACACAGCACATTCCCTGGTTTGGCCTGGCTACTTTTTGTAATTCCTTTTCAGAAACATCCACTCTTCCAGAGTGGATAAAATTTCTCTCCTGAAGGAAGGCAGAATTTTAACATCCCGAGGACTGCCTGTTGGCTACTGCGTGTCCCTAGCGGGAGAATGCCTCTTTGTTGCTGGGTTATGCTATCTTGTAATTAGGACTTAAATTTAAAATTACAGTGTAGGTTGCAGCTGCAGCCTGGGGCTTTGTGCAAAGCCTGAAGCTCGGCCCTTCCCTCCATGACATCATCACCTTTCTAATTACAGAGAGCCTCACTTTTACTTAAGACAAGTGACAAAACAGAACAATGGGCACTGGCATCAGTGAGGCCTTGGCAAGAAGAAATCAACAGCCAGCCTCTAGCAGACAGATTTCTTTATCCCACCAGAATCTCACAGGAAGAAAAAGTTTTCCTTCTTGCAGCTTAAAGGCAAAAAAACAGGTTTTGACCCTCTGTGTGTATCACAGTGTGTTCTGGCTTCCACTGGGGCAGAAGCCTGCAAGGGCAGCTGTTTCTCATTACGAAGAATACATCCCTGATGAAGGTGATAATGTTTCTAGTGGAGCCTGCTCTGAACATTCTCCTGCACTGAACTTGTGAACCCTTCCACTTCCTGCTCTCAGCGGAAGTCTGCCCTCTGAAATGCTCTTATGTTTCTCCTCTCTTTACCCAACCTTTTAGTTGATTGTGGAGACTTTCCAGAGTTTGCATTCCAGTCTCCACCTATCCCACCCTCTCAGCAACTTAGAATGAGAGGAGAAGAAAAAATATCCCACTAGTTTTTGTGGTTTTTATGTGAATTTTTAGAGCATACTTCCAAACTGAGCAATGAGAGTTAGTTTAGGAAAGATTTGCTTCTCCATCTGACTTGAAAATCTATTATTCACCCACCAGGATTTCTAATTATATCAATAGGAGAGAGGAGGGGATATTCAAAATTAAATAAAACACTTTCCTTTTATGTATTAGGCAACTGGACTTGGGGACCAAACAGAAAGATATTACATTGTTTATAGCTTTTGGGAAGAGAGCAATTTGATTTGCTAGTTTAATCAGAACCATATTGAAAATTTAAATTAATTCTTCTAAGGTTTAGCGTAGACGTGTCTATCCTCCTAGGATTTCTTTTTCCTTCACTTATAGAAGTGAAGGATTCCCTGAACCCCTGATGCCATATGCAGTGGTTTTAAAACATGGCCGCAAATTCTGTGACAATCTTTTCATCCATGGTGGTGTCTATGTCTCCTGCCCTAGAATCAGGTGGGCTTGTGACAACTTCAAACAATAGAGGATGGCAGAATTGATGCTATGTCAATTCTGAAGCTAGATCATAAAAAACCTTGAAGCTGTTTTGTTCATTGGGAGCACTTGTTCTAAGAGTCCTAAGTTACTTTGTAGGGAGTCCAACCACCCTGATACCACTATGCTGAAAGAACACATGTAGAACACATGCAGATGTTCTAGTTTGGTGCTTGGCACTTAGTCAAATGTCAATGAATTGTTAATGAATTAATATACACTATTCTTCTTCAGAATCTAGCATAGTAAAACAAAATACTAACAAAAGAAACCACTCTCCTTTTATTTCACGACACTCTAAATTCCAATGCTGATATTTATAAAAATTCCATTTCATTTCTCTTACCTATTTTCTTTTCTTCCTTAATTGTTTTTGTCTTCACTGAATAGCCATGAGAAATTAAATGTCATTGATGTATTAATTTTTCCAAAATGAAAAATATTTTTTCAGAACATAAAAATAATACATGATTATTGAACAATACAAAACAAAACGTTAAAACAGAAGAAAGTATATGAAGTGGAATGTGACTAAGCCATGCCATAATCCTACCCTAGGGACAACAGCTATTAACAGACAGGGAGAACACTGCAATTAACAGAGACACACACATACAGAGTAAAAATTAGGAAATAAATATATAACCATTAAAATAAAAAGTCAATAGATATATCAGCCTTCTGGTTAAACACAGTAGATTGAACACCCACATTTATGTCTACTCCTCACAAAATCCTAAGATGGAAATTAAAAGATTGTTTTTTAAAAGTATAGATCTATAAGAAAGAGAACAGGATGAAAGATGATAGTAACTTATATTTTGCAAAGTAGACGATGGTTTCATGAGTGGAAACTGACCTAAAAGACCCAAAAGCTGAAACCTAAGCTAGTGGTGGTGATAGCCCCAAAAGAACATGTTTCCTGCATGAAACTCCAGACAGGCTCTCACTAATTGGTGAAACTGCCCATTCCTTTAGAGACCGCTGTGATCCTTAAGTTAAACTTATAAACCATAATTTTCATTAATTACCTAAACATGGGAGCTTCCTCATTTTGGATAGTAAACATCACCATTTCATTACACTAAAGAATTTTCAAGGTTTTTTGAAACACTAATGAGTCTAAAATGATGACAGATAAAACCTTTTAAACGTTAAGACTCTAATTCTGTCTGTACAAAAAGTTGGTCATAGCAGGCTTCCTTCTGATATTTTCTTCTCTCTTCAACCATTTTCTTTACCCCATTGGTTTCCCCTGTCCTCATTAGTTTTTGAATTATCTACAGGCTAAGCACGGATTTAGAATTACTTTGGCGTAAATTCCATCAGGGAGTGCTGTATCCAGTCTATTTTACATTCTAGTATATTGCCATCTGGTTGGGCCTAGACCATGGTCCATTCTGGTTTTAGAAAGTGAAATTCTCTTATCTCCCCTAATTATGGGTCCACCCTCATTCATTAGGGAACCCTTTTTCATTCTAGGCCTATTTTCTCCTTTGGATTGGAAGCCTGGGTTTCTCAGTTCAGTATTCTCCCTGAAGAACAGGCAGGCTTTAGGAACTTCTGCCTGCAACTGACAGTTATTATAGCCCTAGCACTTTTAGAGAAATGTGTGAAGAAAAACACTCAGTTGTTTGTAGCTTCTTTTGGTCATTTCTCAGCTTTTGCCTCTATGGATGGAAATCCGTTAAGTGCTAAGTTATACTGACTACTCATGCAAAACCTATATTTTTATAACCTTGAAGATCAAGCTCAGCACAAAATGTTCCCTAACGGAGCAGATAACACTTATGTTGTAGGGTTCCTCTGCGTGCGAGTGGCCCATATTTGAGGTGTTATTAATTTATCTGTAGGTTGCAGTAATCCAGAGCTGTTTGCTGAGGGAGCTATTCACCGTTTCCATGGATGTGATTAATTTTATGTGCCAACTTGACTGGGTTTAGGATGCCCAGATAGCTGGTAAAACATAATTTCTGAGTGTGTCTGTGAGGGTGTTTCTGGAAGAGATTAGCATTTGAATTAGTAGACTGAGTAAAGAAGATCACCCTCACCAACGTGGATAGGCATCACTCAATCTGTTGAGGGCTCAATTAGAACAAAAAGGCCAAAGGAGGTCTAATTTGCTCTCTTCTTGAGCTAAGGCATCATCTTGTCGTGCCGTTAGACATTGGAGCTCCTGGTTCTCAGGCCCTCTGACTCCAGGACTTACACCAGTGTGTACTCCCCCACCCCCACTGTATCCCTTAACTCCACCCCTGGTTCTCAGGCCTTTCATATTGGACTGGAAGTTACACCATTGACTCCTCTGGCTCTCCAGCCTTTAAACTCAACCAAATCACACCACTGGCTTTCCTGGCTCTCAAGCTTGCAGATGGCATCTTGTGGGACTTCTCAGCCTCCATAATCACGTGAGCCAATTCCCATAATAAATCTTCTCTTAGATATCTCTATATATCCTTTAGCTCTGTTTCTCTGAAGAACTTTAATACAATGGACATGTTCTTGATTTGCCTATCCCATGTGATGGCTGTGTGGACATTCATCCAAACATCTGTCTTGTACTGGCATTTTAAATTTCCTAAGATGAACTTAATGCTACCTCTCTTTGTTTCCTGTTGCTTATAACAGAATATCTGAAACTGGGTAATTTACAAAGAAAAGGAATTTATTTCTTACAGTCAAAGGGGCTGAGAAGTCCAAGGTCAAGGGGCTGCATCTGTAAGGACTTTCTTGCTGGTGGGGACTCTCTGCAGAGTCTCAAGGAGGCACAGAGTATCACATGGTGAGGGGGCTGAGTGTGCTGGCTTGGGTCTCTCTTCCTCTTCTTATAAAGCGACCAGCCCCACTCCCATGATAACTCATTAATCCATTAAAAATTTATTAATCTATGAATGAGTTCTGCTCTCATGACCCAATCACCTCTTAATGGCCCCACCTCTCAATACTGCCACATTAAGGTTTAAATTTCAACATAAGTCTTGAAAGAGACAAATATTCAAACCATAGCACTAGCTTATCTTTTTGATGGTTGAAATATATGGATCTCCCTTTAATTGGCAACGGAAAATGTCTGGCGCTGTGTTCACGTCAGGGATATTAACCTTGAACAATCTGCTCTGCAAACCTTATAAAAAGCACATAATATTTCATATTACATGAAATAATATTTTTGGAAGATTGCTTAAAAGAAATGAAGTCCATCCTCAGATATTTTAAGATTTACCTTTGGACCAAACCTATTCATTGATAAGTTTTGTACTTGACTTTCACTGTTTAGGCCCCACACAGATCGCTTAGTGAATTTTCTTCTGCCTTACGCATTTACTGTACAATGAAGGACTCTTGTAGGAACAATCTTATGAAATTCATTTTTATGTGTTGCAGAAACGTTGCCAAAGATGGCTTATGTATTTACTTTTCAAAGTGTGGTCCTTGGAACAGCAGTTTTGACATCACCTGGGAGTTTTTTAGAAATAGAGAATCTTGGGCCCCACTCCAGAAATGCTAAGTCAGAATCTGCACCTTAACAAGACTCCCAGGTGCTTTGTATGCATATTAAAGTTTAAGAAGCACTGCGTTAGACTATATTCCTCTTTGCCAGGAAGCTTAGGCAAAAACAGCAACAATAACAAAAAACAAAAATAAAAACAAAAACAAAAAACTTAGTATTTCAGAAACAAATAAAGCTTTGGTTCCCCCCAAGCTCTTCTTGTTGTTAAGTTTATTATTTTTCTAGTCTTATTTTTCTTTCACTTCATTCTCATAACTATGGTATGAGTTTATAGTAGTGTTTTGGTTATCTAGGATCGTGTATCAAACCATTCCAAAACTTAGTGGCTTAAAACAACATCCACATTTATTTTGTGCATAAATATGCAGTTTGTTGTTGTGTTTCTGTCTGGTTTTGGTAACAGGGTGATATAGGCCTTGTAGCATGAGTTTGGGAGTACTCCCTCATCCTTGATTTTTTGAAAGAGTTTAAGTAGGATTGGTATGAGTTATTCTTTGAATACTTGGTAGAATTCAGCAGTGAAGCCATCAGGTCCTGGGCTTTGCTTTGATGGAAGACTTTTTTAATACTGCTTCTATCTCATTACTTGTTATTGGTTCATTCAGGTTTTGCATTTCTTCCTTGTTAAATCTTGGTAGGTTGTACATGTCTAAGAATTTGTCCATTTCTTCTAGGTTTTCTAATTTATTGACATATAGTTACTCATAGTAGTTTCTAATGATCCTTTGGAGTTCTGCAGTATCAGTCGTAATGTCTCCTTTTTCATCTCTGATTTTATTATATTTGGATCTTCTCTCTTTTTTTTTTTTCAGTCTGGCTAAAGGTGTGTCAGTTTTGTTCATCTTTTCAAAAAACAAACTTTTCATTGCAATTTCATTTATTTTTGCTCTGTTATTTTTTTTTTTTTTTTTTTTTTTGAGACAGAGTCTCACTCTCTTGCCTGGGGCGAGTGCCGTGGCATCAGCCTAGCTCACAGCAACCTCAAACTCCTGGGCTCCAGCAATCCTACTGTCTCAGCCTCCCAAGTAGCTG
>CAUYSK010078954.1:0-10361 GCA_963575035.1 Avahi laniger | reverse complement strand
TGGTGTCTACTGGAATAGCTTCTAACTGTGTCGTCTGACTGTGTCTCCACTCAGTGTCTTCACACGGGCTCGACACGCCAGGATTCTCAAGAGGCTTTTGTTGAATGAAGGAAACAGTGAATTTATGACAAAACTGAAGTATAAAGGAAATCAGTAATGCCCAACAGGCTGTGGTTGGGCATCAGAGTGAGCCCTGGGAGCCATGTGGTACTGCAAAGTTGCGGGATCTTTGCAAGGAAGAACCATGTCTCATGTGTGTTTTTCTGTCAGTCAGTGAATCTTCATACTGCTTGGGTTGGGGGACTGAGCCTGGCTGTCCGGGAGCTCTACAGAACTCTTTGGAAATCACACCCAAGTGAATTCCGTGTTGGACCAAGCACAAGCCATGCAGCCTTACTGTTAGGAAGTGCATAGTTTTAAAAAGTACGAATACATACTTTCCCTTGATTAATACAAATCCTTAATATGACCCAGAAAAGAAAGTGTTTTACAACAAAATGAGGATCTATTTCAAGCCAAAGCCAACATCTCCATACAACTTGGATGGAACTGGAGGCCATTATCCTAAGTGAAGTAACTCAGGAACAAAAACCAAAATACTGCACGTTCTCACTTATACATGGAAGCCAAGCAATGAGTATGTGTGGTCATACAGGGTGACATGTGGACACCGGAGACTCAGAAGAGGGAAAGGTGGGAGGGGTTAAGGATACAAAATTACATACTGGTACAATGTTATTCAGGCAATGGGTACACCAAGGCCAGACTTCGCCATTATACAACATATTCACATAATAAAACTCCACTTGTGCCTGTGAAATCTATCCAAATAAAAAATTAATTAATTAATCAAAAATAAATAAATAAATAAATTCAAATTTTAAACTAAAAAAAAATTCTCAGTCAGACCAGAGATGATTGCTGACTCTAACATTACTTGGCATTAACTTCGTAGCACTAAACAATGCTATAAGAAAATATTAAGATGTTTTCAAATGATATGATTGTTACACTTACAAAGCTGAAATGATGGTACTTAATATTGCTCAGATCAAAAGAATCATAAAGATCTCCCCTGTACTCTCTCTTAATAATTAATTACTAATAATATATCTGTATAAAAGTTAAGTGATAGATGCATGTTTTAAATGTTATTTAGTTCTGAGAATACTTACAATTTAATAAGTGAATTTAAATGATATAAAATAATATATAACCATAAATTTTTCAAAATGCAACTATGATTGCTTTAAATTCTAAAATAATTTTGAATTTATTCAGGTAGTAAAAATTCATTTTCAAAAGTAATTTTTACCCAAAATTGTAAGGTTTTTTTCATTTATTTGGAGTAATAGTATTCTGAGGGACTCGTTTTATTGTTGAAAAAGAAGTCTCATTTTCTAGGTCTTTTTCCCACTGTTTATTCTAATTGGTCATTACTGGCATTCAGGCATTCTTCAGATTTTGTGCATACATCTTTCTAAAAACATGCACTTTCATAAATAAGTCATTGAGCCACATTCATTCTGTTTATTAACCTCATTAGCATACATTTCTACTTGCCAACTAACAGTTCCACTAGCAGTCTCAGCAACACTGCCATCTCTATAAGTAAAGCAATATTAATGGAATGAATTGAATACATTACTGTATTTTTTTTGCACAAGTGAGAAGAATACAGAAAAAAGGAAATGTTAATACTAGTGGTGATACAATAAATTAAACATCAGAATTAAGAATAATAAAAGAATCTGTGGTCTATCCATACAATGGAATACTATGCAGGCATTAATATCTTGATATCTAAGAATATCTATGCACACTTGAAAATATTCATGACACATTTTTAAGAAAAAAAGGCAGAACAAAACTGTTTATACATATGACCTTAATTTTGCACCTAAACCTACTTTTTCTCCTCGTAAATATATCTTTCCTGCCACTCTTTCAATAGCTATACAGACATGTGAACTTCTGTGCATGTGTGGGTCTCACATCTCAGCAGCAGAAGTAATTTTATAACTGAAAAGCTTTAAGAAGGAACTTGAGCAAAGGTATATTTTGGTCCAATTTTGCCTAGAGTTGGCCTTCTAAAGAAGAATGCAATAGTAATAATGATAGCGGCAGTAGTAGTAATAACAATAATAATGTATCTAAAAGAATGCAGGTGCAATGGGTTACTTTTCACTATAGGTATCACACACAAAAAGAAAAGCAAACAAAAACATCTAGAAGAGGTAAGAAGATTAATCATCTATTAACTATAAAGCTATAAAGGTTACTTGGGAACCAAGGACCCACAAAATTGGAACCAGATGCATTCTTTGACCTTGAAATCAGAACAAAAGAAGAATAGATGGGGAGACTGACCACAATATTGGGGTGGATCCCAGGGGTGTGAACTCTGTCAAAAAAGGGAATGTTCAGAGAGGGGTCAGGACACTAGCTTTGAATTCCTGAAGATCTGAACTTGCATCTCAAGTGTTACATCATATAGTTACATATAGTCTTTAATGGCAAATTAGAAACTCATTTCTCAGTATCTATTCAATACAAGCAAATTTTTGACAGTTGCTCTGCTGACAACAGCACATTATTTAGCAAAATTACTCAATGGAATCTTTGCATTTAATTTTACGGCAGTCCTTAACTTTGCTTACAGTAATGTATAGTTTAACCATGGGAATACATTTTAAAAAATGTGTCCTTGGGTGATTTCATCCTGTGCAAACATCATCCAGTGTGTTTACACAGCCTAGATATCATAGCTACTGCAAACCTGGGCTGCATGCTATGGCCTAATGCTCCTGGGCTAGACACCCGTACAGCATGTTACTGTACTAACTATTATAGCAATTGTAACATAATGATAAGGACTTGTGTATCTAACCATACCTAAATTTAGAAAAGGTGCAGTAAAAATGCAGTATAAAAGCTAAAATATGGTATAGCTGTTAGGGAACTTACCATGAATGGAGCTTGCAGGCCTGGAAGCTGCTCTGGGTGAGTCAGTGAGTGAGTGGCGAGTGAATGTGAAGGCCTAGGACACTACAGGCCACTGCTGCAGACGTTATAAACACCATATATTTAGACTACATTAAATTTGAAAAAAAAAAAAACAACATTTTTCTTCAATAGTAAATTAACCTTACCATTTTTACATTACATTTTTACATTAGAAAATTTTTAAGTTTTTAAACTTTTTAACTCTTGTAATATAATACAGCTTAAAATACAAACACTTTGTGCAATTGTACAAACATATTTTCTTTCTTTGTATCCTCACTTTATAAGCTTTTTTTTACTTTATTTTTTTTTAATTTTTTTTATACTTTTTTGTTAAACACTAAGACACAAACACACACATTAGCCTAGGCCTACACATGGTTCAGGATCGCCAATATCACTGTCTTCCACCTGCACATCTCGTCTCACTGAAAGGTCTTCAGGGGCAATAATGGGCACGGAGCTGTCATCTCCTATGATAACTGCCTTCTTCTGGATACCTCCTGAAGGACTTGCATGAGGCTGTTTTACAGTTAACTTTTTTTTATAAGTATGAAGTATACACTCTAAAATAATGATAATAGTACTGAAACCAGTAGCATAGTCTTTTATTATCATTAGCAAGTACAACAGGTCCTCAAAGAACATCGTTTCACTCAACATCACTTTGTATAACACTGATGAGAAATTAAATCGATTCCCACCTGGAGCCACTGTCTGTGTGGAGTCTGCATGTTCTTTCCACGTCTGCGTGTGGTTTCTCCAGGTCCTCTGGTTTCCTCCCATGTTCCGAAGTTACGCCCAGTATGTTCACTGGCAAGTCTACGCGGTCCTGGTGTGAGGGAGGATGGGTGTGTGTGAGCACGCCCTGCCGTGGGATGGCATCCTGCCCAGGTTTGGTTCCAGCCTGTACACTGAGCTGCCGAGGTAAGTTCCAGGCACCTGCAACCCTGAACCGAATGAAGATGGTTGGAAGATGAATGAATGAATGAATGAATACAAATTACTATAAAATAAAAATTTGTTAAGTATCATACAAATCATACAACAATAGTAATCATACAAATCATGACAACAAACAGTGTGGTACAAAAGACCTCAGTGAGTCTCCCTTGTTTACGATTGTTGGGTTTTGAACTATGCGGTGGAGGGAGGTGCTCCTGGCAATTTTTGCTGTGCAAACATTTATTCCTGGGTTTAACCCACCACCAGCAAGACTGCTATCAATCACTGACTCATTAAAAATGGGATAAATAATTATCTTACTTGTTTTTATTAATCTTTCTTATATGTAAGTATATCTCACATTTATTTCAATATTTAATACTAGAAGTGTTTTGGGTCTTTATTTAAAAGTTTAGTGATTTTTTTGTGACCAGAAATATGCCATAGGCATTTAATTCTTGTTTATATCAATGAATTCTGGTAAAATTGGCCGCATCCTTATATGTTCTTTTGCTTAAAGTCACAGTTTCCAGGAATCTATCCGCTATGTTAAGCGAAGTCTCATTGTGTTATGTATTGTACATAATTGCATGTGGGAGACATTTTTTAATTAGGCTGGCAGCGCAGTAGGTTTGTTTACATCAACATCACCACAACATGAATGATGCGTTGCATTATGGTGTCACAAGCTAATAGGAATTTTTTTTCCAGTTCCATTGTAATCATATGGGACCATCCTCGTATATATGGTCCATCGCTGACTGAAATGCCATTATGTGGTACATGCCTGTGTATCATTTTCAATTTCCTTAGAAGCACAAGTTTATTAATAGGAGCTAACATTTATTAAGCATGCTGCTAAGTTCCTTGCATGCATTACTCTACTTAATCCTATTGTTATTATTATTGTTTTGTATTGTTATTGTTATCTCCATTTCAATCTTTCTTGCAGGGTCTGGGAATCCCCAAAGGGAGCCCATCAACACGTCTGCCAGCTGCACTCACGTGGTCTACACTGCTCATTTTTTTTTCCTGTGTGGGAAAATGTGCTCACGTGTCACCATCTGTCACCCAAGTTCCTGCTTGAAAGAGCATGTCCCCTGCTGCTGCTAATGGGGACACCAAGAGGGCCACACCCACACTTGTGCTAAGAGCCAGACACTCCCAAAGCCAATAGCCTTGAGGTGGCAGATCCAGGTCAGGTTTGGGGCAGAGGGGCTATGAATGGCCCCTCGCCAACCCCACACCGTACTTTGCTGCTGGGCATAAAGTAACGCCACTAGAACAAAGTCTCGTAGCACCACTCAGGAAAGCGGCTGCCAGCGTCTCTCCCCACCCTTAAACGAAAGAGCCCCCAACGCCGTGGAGGAGCTGATGGAAGACAATACCCTGCCCACCCTTCTGGCCCTCTGCACTGGTTTCTCCAGAAGTAGCTGCTTGACTTCTGGGTGATCTCAATTCTTCCAGAGAAAATCCTCTTTTTTCCACTCTGACACTTTTTTAAAGCCCTTCAAGCCATGTCATCGTCTCAGGAATTTGGTTTTGTGTTTGCATAACTAAATAGCTCATTCAGGTGATTTTTATAGGAGACAACTCTCCCCAGAGGTAAATTCAAGTATCAAAGTCTGAAGAAACAGAACATGCTCATAGCTTTCGAGTGGTAGTTGAGCACACGTTTTGGGTTGTGATGGTTACTGCTGTTTTTGTTTCCTTCATGTTTTGCCGGCCAGGTCTTTGACAGCCATAGTATTGAGGTTAGATCTCCACCCAGCGCTGCTTGTATGGCCAATTCCAGCCCTCCTTCTCTTTGAGGGACCTCACCAGTTCAGTCTCATCCCTCTGGCTTCCCTAGAGTCCCAAGTTCTCTCACTAATAGACTGTTTTTCTGTCTCTCCCCACTTCCAGGAACAACCCCAGTTTGGTGTTGAAAGCAGTTTGCTCAGCCTTTCGGTCCTCCAATGTAATTCTTCATTGCAAATTCATTTCTTGCCCTCTCCCTGGTCCACTTGGGCTTGCTTCTAGGAATCGCCTCAGCTTCTTGATTTGAACTTCACAAAGATGGAGGTTTCATCTTCCATTAATCTATACCCAGCAATGCCCAGTTATGCTCTCTGCAGCCTCCCAACAATTCCGTCTTCAAAGCATCCCAACCCAAACTAGAGGTCTGAGGCTTCCATGACCCAGGAGGGGAGGCTGGGCTTTAAGAAGTAGAGGGGCCAGCAGCTGCAGTCCCTATATGTGCAAATCAACTGATGTCTGTTTCCTGGTGATAAGATGAGCCAGAATCTTGGCCAACCAATGAAATACTGTGGAGTGGGAGGAAGGCAAGGCATAAGTGAGCTTTTATTACAGGAAAAGTACATATCCTATAAACGATATGTCAAGAATATTATTCTAGTTTATGGAAAGGATTCTACATCCATTCACTGAGCACATAGCATCTCTGCTCTAATAAATATCAGGCATAGTGCCAAGTGCAATGGATACGAATACGAATTAGGTGTGGCTCTTGTCCTCAAGGAGCTGAGCATTTAGTTAGGAGACACTCTGTCTCATAAAAGATCTTCAGCACTGTGTCAAATAGCAACTGTGTGGCCTGTATAAATAATAAAGCTTTTGATTCATATTTAAAATCTTCAAGCGTGTGACATGCAGCACAAGCTGAATATAAAAGGCAAAGTCCCTACGGTAAATCTCATATGGTTAAAACGCAATTGGACCATGCAAAACAGGTTTTGACCATTGCTTTGTGGCCAAATTTCTAAACAGAAAACATCATGAACTGAGAACACAGAGGATACCCTCCAGACAGTGTGTTGCCTCTTGCTTACCTTATCAAAGTTAAATGTGCTTTCATTGAGAATAATTCTCGTTCAAATCGATGACCTAGACAAACTAGTTTAAGCTGCAGCAAATGAAAATGTAAATAAAACATCTGCTTGTAACTGATTTTTACTCATTAGTTTAACTTCAGAAGAGAAAAGGTTAGCAAGTTTCGGAACTCCTTTGAATGCCAATTGCTTTGATCACGTATGCTGTTAGGATCCCATGAGCCAATGGATGGATGGAGCCTTTAAGAGGTAAAATCACTCCAAGCCTTAAGGCAGGAAGACAAACAAGATGACAAGCTTGAAAGACTGGACACTCCAGGTAGAAATGTCTAAAAAACAAATGAGAAATTGGGCAGATACAATATACTGCAGCAGAAGGAGGAATGAATGTGAGACATAACTCAATGTGGGAGAGAGACCCAAGGAGGAAAAACCTCATTCGTGTTGAATATATCTTCTTTAGAGACTCAGAAGTCATGCTGAAATAAGTGAGTCAATGCAAGAAAGCCACTTTGATTTGGAAATGCTTTACAGGTGCAAGAAGCCAAGGAAATATGGAAGGATACTGCAACCTAATGATAAGTACACA
This sequence comes from Avahi laniger, assembly GCA_963575035.1. Classification (NCBI taxonomy): domain Eukaryota; kingdom Metazoa; phylum Chordata; class Mammalia; order Primates; family Indriidae; genus Avahi; species Avahi laniger. Next base: position 2,990 of record CAUYSK010078954.1, on the reverse strand, counting down.
GAAAAAGCACAAGGAAGGTCAGACAAGGTGTGTCATGGAACACGCTCACTGTTACTTCTTGGACTTTTTGGCTCAGTTTTCCAAATTTTTCAAATCACCTTTGAAAGGCTGGGAAAATATATTGATGGCTGTTGTCTCTGGAAGTGGCAGCTGTTTTGCCCACTGTAGTCATCTCACCAAAATAGAATGAGATAAAACAGAGAATCAGAACCATGTGCGCTCCCAGCTCAGGTCTGCCACTTGTTGGTTGTATGACCTTGGGCAACTTACTCATGTTTCTGAACCCTGTTTGTTCCATGTTTTAAAAAGCAGAAGGTGTCTGTGAGTAGAGTGTTTGTATGTAAAGTGCATGGAATATAGTAGTTGATTATTAAACATAGCTATTGGCATCATCATCATTAATCCTTCTATAAAGGGTTTGGGGATTTTTCAGGGAAAAAGTCAGGATATTGCCTTGAAGAAAAATATTTGAATTTTGTTGGTACATCTGCATTCTTAAGGCCTATTTCTGTTTGAAATTCCCCACATGAAACTCAGCATCCTCTTCCTGCAGGAAAGACTTTCAGATTTTGACTCTAATATGCAACTCTACTCTCTTAAGATTTTGCTTCTCCTACTCAGCACACATTTACTTTTTTAATATTGATACTCTGATCCACCATTCTCTTTCATTTTACTTTTATTCTAATGTAGTCTTCAGAGATTCTACAGGAATCAAGGAGGGAAGATGAGCAGTAACTCTTCTGGGCCATGTATTCCTTTGGAATCTGATAAAAGCTGTGATAACCTACCCACAAAATCAGACATACACACTTACATATGTAATTATAGGGGATTCGTACATCTCCTCAGGGCTCCAGGAAAGTATATGAGGTTAAGAACTATTATTCCAGTGCATAAATAGAAATTTTCATAATCATCCTAATCCCCTAATATGATAAAGGAGGAATTACTCAGAACCAGTTATTTATTCCCTCCAAAAATCATTTGTTCTGAGGTTTGAAGTCATGTTTCTCAGTACCTATGAGGAACATACAGGCTTTCTGGTGGGTTTATGATCATGGATAGATTTAAGAGAATCAATCTCTACATGCTCATCTTCCATGGAGCCTCTTTTTGAAACCTGATTTGCCTGAAAATTCCCTTGCATGTCCCTTAGCCCTTCTACTTTACATAAGAAAGGAATCCACTGTCCCAAAACTTAGTGTGATCTGTTGTCCTGAGAAATGAAAATCTTTAAGTGTCAAGCAAATGGGTATCTTCTCTAAAGATTATACTCAAGCTACCATAAACCCAAAGCCACACTGGAATTTCTTCCCCACCACGTGCCCAGTTTTCTCAGTGGAATTGAAATATCAGAAACTTTGGTGTGAGAATATGGATTCTTTTAATACTTGGCTATTGTCAAAATAGCCCAAGAAAATAAAGAGAGCATGTGTAAAGAAAGAATGGAGAGCCAAAAATTGCTTTTTATTTTTCACATACCTAAATGTCAGTAACTGTTTTCAGGTATAATCAATAGTCTTTCCTGGGGCAAGTCAATAACTGGAAAGCCAAGAACCTTCAGAACAGCATAAGCAGAGTAGATGGGTGACTCTGAAGCTTTTAGTTGTAATTAGAAAATTTTATGGGACTACTAGATTTTTCAAGAGACATTGGATAAAGTCCCCGATAAAAATTTTATGTGATATATTTCATATTCTCTGTGTTATTCAAAGAGTTATTGAAATGTAATTTTTAAAATTATCATTAAATATTTATATGAATTACAGTCAATTGTCATTTATTTCATCCTATAAAAGGTTTAATAATTTCTACTTCCTATTTTTAAAAAATAATGTGTTGGCTTCCAGACAGACTAATTCTTACCATCACATATCTTTCTTTTCCATTAATGCATAGAAAAAGTTTGATAATGATTTATCTTATCAGGAAATGCAATTCAGTACTATTTTATTTATTTTTAATAATTGTCAGAATTTGTAATCTATGATGTTTAGAGATCAATTGAGTAAAATAATAATTGTAATGATACTCCAATCCAAAAAATATGTCATAATAGCTATATTCACAAAAATAAGACATATTAAAATATTTTTATGTAAGTATACATATGATATATGCATATTTTGTTATACACATGTATGATAGAATGATTAATAATGTATTTTCAGCAAAACTATCCTACATTTGGATAAAAATATGTAAAGAAAATAGTTTGAATAGGAGTCCAAAAGGAAAAAGAAAGATGTAAAATCATTGAAATTTTAAGTACACACATTTTTTTAAGATGTGTTAGTGAATATGTCCACTGGACATATTTAAAAATATTATATAATCATTTTATCTAAAAGTATGCCAGAATTATATCCTTTGGAACTGTTTAAACTTACATGAAGTTTCAGATGTTAATATTTGGTGTTTTTTTTTTAATTTCAGAATATTCTGGGGGTACAAATGCTTTGGTCACATAAATTGCCTTTCCACCACCTGAGTCAAAGGTACAAGCATGCCCATTCCCCAGACAACGCACACTTCACCCATTAGGTGTGAATTTACCCATCCCCTCTTGCCTCCCGACCTGTCTGACCCCGATGAATGTTACTTCCATGTCTGCACATAAGTATTGGTCCATCAATTTAATTGTGAGTACCTGTGGTGTTTGTATTTCCATTCTTGTGATACTTCACTTAAAAAAATGGGCTCCAGTTCCATCCAGATCAATACAAGAGTTATTAGTTCACTATTATTTTTATGACTGAGTAGTACTCCATGGTATACATATACCACATTTTATTAATCCATTCATGTATTGATGGGCATTTGGGTTGTTTCCATATCTTTGCAATTGTGAATTGTGCTGCTATAAACATTCAAGTGCAGGTGTCTTTTTTTATAGAATGTCTTTTCTTCCTTTGGGTAAATACCCATTAGTGGTATTGCTGGATCAAATGGTAGGTCTACCTTTAAATTCTTTGAGGAATCTCCAT
>CAUYSK010078953.1:0-13170 GCA_963575035.1 Avahi laniger | reverse complement strand
AATTTCTTTCTATTTTTTGGTAGAGATGGGGTCTCGCTCTTGCTCAGGCTGGTCTCGAACTCCTGAGCTCAGAACGATCCGCCCACCTCGGCCTCCCAGAGTGCTAGGATTACAGGCATGAGCCACCGCGCCCGGCCTTGTTGGTATTTGTTGAACAAATCTCTGAGGCCCCACTGGCTATGACATTCTGAGACTGATCTGTGAGTATGCAAGTGTGTCATTACAGAGTCCCTGAGTTTGTGTTTCCTATGACACTCTACATGTGATGTGCCTTTGCTTTCAGTGATTTCCTCCAGGGCTGGGCAGGGAAGTCACTTCAAAGCAGAGTCTACAGGACCCAGAAAAGTGTCTCCTAGACTTTCTGCCTCAGTGCTCTGCTGGGCCTGACCTCCAGGCTGGTCCCCTTGTTTATGTTCTGGCCTGAGCTGGAACTCCCACTTGGAACATTCCCACAGTGCTTGGTGCTTCCTCGTATTGTTGTATTTTTCTCCAGGAGGGAAGTGACCAGCATCAGACTTTCCTCCCAGCAGACAAATTCCATACACAAAGCTTTGTGTCAGCTACCAGGTACCCGCCTGAGCGCCTGGCCTCTGTTTCTTTGGTTCTGGGTGGTGAATACGTACGTTGTGGGGATCCATTGGCCTTTCCCTCCTGAGACATTTCTTTAAAAAAAAAAACTACATCAAGAAGTGAGCAACGCCTTGCAGATTTCCAACTTGGCTTTCTTTTGAATCCCGCGGTTTCTTGCGTGGAGGGGAGGGCTTTCCCTAATGTTTCATGTGGTTTCTCGCGTGGAGGGGAGGGCTCTTCCTACTATGTTTCATACTTCAGGGGCCACAGTGTCACCTCTCTGGCTTATGCACTTTCCACAATCAAAATATTATTCCTAAGGTGCAGATGTTTGTAAGTGAAATTTTATTTTAATTACACTAAGATAATGAGTGAGTTATTTACCCAAACGTTGCAATGGATCTTATTCTGATATGGGGAAAAAAATCTCTAATGAGGGTAAAGAATTTTTTTTCAGTGCATCGTATTTAAACCTTGGAGGTTTATAGGTAGTAACTGTCAAAACAGCAGCAGTAGTTACTCATTGAGTGTCTGCTGTGTGCCAGCACTTTTAAAACATCCTGGTTAACCTTTATGAAGTAGGTGGCATATTTGTGCACATTTTACATATGTGAAAAAATAGGATTTAGAGAGGTTAAGTTTCTATCCCAAGTTGCCCAGCTAGAAAGTGCCCACGTATAGATTCAAGCCAGGCCAGCTGTCTTCCAAAGCCTCTGGTCATGACGAAGTAGGTAGCAGAAATTTTCCTAGCCCAGGATAAAAATCTGGGGTCTGGATCCAATCCTCTCACTAAATGTGTAGACTTGGTCCTTGCCCCTCCTTGGGGCATCTATAAAATGGGGAAGGGGCTCATTGGAGGAGATGGTCTTGTGAGTCTCCTTGGGCCATGCAGTGATTTGGGGCTTGCAGTAGTAACACCTCAGGGAGTGACTTTAGTAACTCATGGCCAAATAGGGTCTGCTTGAAAGCACTGCATATATCCACAGCATTCTCGAAGTGTTTGTGCAAGACGTGGAAACATCACACGGCCATGCGGTGAGCCTTCTACCTCTGGGCCAGTTCATTTTTTATTCTTCCTGTCTCTTAAGAGTCTGAAGTTGTCTTCCTAAGATGTCCACTGGAGATGGGTCACTTGCTCACCTTGGGCTGCAACATATTCACTTTTGCGAACGACTCTAAAAGACACTTTGTGAGCTAGGGATTAGTGAGAAATTCTTAAGAATAAGCTATTCTGTTCATCTCCCCCACTCCTACCCCTGAACAGGTCACATTTGAATCATTCTGGGGGGCCAGGATTACCTGAGAAACAGTTGAGCTACAGGGTCCTCATTTCCAAGCTTTTCTCTCAAGGAACAGAACTTGAGTTGATCTCTCAGATTCATCAGTAAATTAGTTGTTTGGAACTTGAGATGCATTTCCTCATGGAAACATGTTATGAATGTGTCAGCCCCCAGCTGAGAAATGGCAGAGCCTGGCACCTGAGCCCACTTTCTGTACTGTGACCCGTGTTGTGTGCGTGCACAGGCGCTATGAGGAACTGCCACAAACACAACCCCTGACTTCAAGGGCTTTATAGACTAATAAGGGAAATAAAATAAAGATATGGAAGAAACTCCAGGGCAGGGGAACTGCCTGAGCCGAGGGGTGGGGGGAAGTGGATGAAACAGTGCTCCAGCCGGCCATGCCCTCTGACTCTTGCTAGGAGAGGAGAGTTTATCTGTGGGTTAGAAACTCTGGTTAGCCCATTCTGGGGGGCGGGGGCAATCAGTGTGGGGAGGGGTTGGAGAATTCTCGTTTGCTTATTGCTTCATCTTTCCACCCATTTGTTCAACAGAGAATTATTAAGCACCTATTGTGTGCCAGGTATTCTGCTGTGCACCTGTTAGGTTTCAGTGGACGCCTCTGGCGTGGTAGGGCTTCCGGCCCTTTGCTTTTTTCTAGTTTGTGGTTGCCATTTAATTTGGGCAGAAGCTCAGTGCTCAGTGAGGGAAGTAGGGGGCCCTCTTGCATTTGCTTTTTCCTGCTGTGTCAGCGGGAAGGTGAAACAGACATGTGCTGTTTATTTGCTAAGTTCGGAATCTCAGGCTATGATTTTGTAAAAATTGTTTCTATATTGGCAGATCAAAATAGGAAATCTTAAGATCTCATAGAGATTTGGCTTTGGCTTTGTTCATTTTGCATAAATTGGCAAGATTCTTTCTCCCTCCTTCAGTACAGGCAAGGGCTGGTATAACACAATTGCCCGTGGTGCCCAGAAGTTATAACAGAGCATTAAGTGCCTCTTAGACTTGCTTCCTTTGGTTCTGTGGGTCTTTTTTGAAATGTTGTCTTCAAATTTTACTCCACTTCTATACGTTGCACCTGTGTTGTACTATCCAACTTCATAGAATAAATTTACTTTGGTGCCTTCGGCAAATTGACTGAAGCCAGAAGTCTGCCATCTAAGTGAACGTAGTTTCACAGTCTAAGATACAAAAATGATGACAGACATTCACCAAGGGCTTCCTAAGTGTTGGGCAGCAAGCTGAGTACTTCACAAACATTCTCTCCTATTTGATCCTCATTACAGCTGAGGAGGTGGCACTAGCACTATGCCCAGTTTAACAGGGGAGGAAACTGAGACTGCCGTGCTCAGCGGGCAAAGCCAAGGGGCAGAGCCGGGATCTGAATCCAGGTGGTTGGGCTCCAGAACTGTATTCTTACCTGTTACGCAACAGGAGATTCTTTAAGAACTTTTCTAGCCTCAAACTCTGGGATTGAAATAAGCGAAATCTTTTCATCCACCTTGATATTTTCTTCCTTTTTACCAAGAGTGTATGATTTCATGCCCTTCTTTTTTTCTAGGAAACCCATTTTTCAAAATTTAGGCGGCATAACACGTTCTCCAGCAAAATTGTTCCTAAAGTGAAGTGGAAATTTGGACCTTGAAGTTATAAATTCTTAGCTGTGTTTGTCCCTCTTGGTTTTTCTTCTTTGGAAACTGGGGTGTAGCTTGCTTTTTGATATTTTGTTTTGTTTTTCCCTTGGAAACAAACACAGTTTAATGAAATCAGCTGGTGTTCTCTGATGGTACTTGTCACGTGGAGCACACCGGTCTGAGAGTGAAACCTTTAAGCAGAAGGTGCAGCATAAGGGTCTGTGTGAAAATGTTTCTCCCCGCACACTCCAGAATGGTCCATTTATGACTTTCAGCTTTTTGATCACCCAGTTCCTCACTTCTCCACCAGGGAAAAGCAGTATTGAAAGTGTTTGGAAGTATAGTTCATTCTCTGAGCTGCTGCTGCGCTGATGAGTAATATGTGAAAGCAAGGCCGGGGCTGGGGGGTGGGGGAAGAGCTGCTTAATATAGACCGGTTACTGCGGCTCACCGGTAGGGCGATAGCAAGCCTTTTCTTCTGATTTCCTCCCTGGGACCAAAGAGAGTTTGAAAGGCAAAGACTTTTCAGAGCAGAATTCCTCAAGTTCTTGTGAGGGTTAGCTAGGGCTCTGCTGCTGGGTGATTTGGAATGTCCAGGAGATGAATCCCTTTTCGAGTTCTGACTCAGTCCTTATTTGCTGTTCAACAAAGACGCCTGAGCTTGGAAGGGCCCTGTGATCCTCTTGCATTAGAATGGGCAATGCCATTGAAAAACAGAAACCACTGAAACGAAGCCATCTGTGCCCCTGGAAACAAGGTAAGTAAGCCCTGGGCTTCATTTCCAGGAAGAAGCAAGGAGGCAACCTTCTATTGAGAGATTTTGGCTCAATACCAGAGCTGAAACTACACGGGGAAACAACTTCCAGATCAGAAAACACTTGCAGTCTAACGTGGTCTAAAGAAAATTAACAGGCAGTTCTCCTAAGGAATAAAATGGTTCATATCTCAATGTGATGGCTTGGCTGAGAATTTAGTTAAGCTCAAGATGTTTTATTCAGTACAGAATGTATCCGTTTGTTGCAGATTTTCACTTTTTAAGAAATATTCTAAGTCAAAGTTTTGATATCCAGGAGTTTGAGTCTTTTGTGATATTTTTGATTTAAAGAATGTTATTAATGGCTTTTAAATATCTAACACCTTTCTTCCAGAGAGTTCAAAGTATCTTCTGTAAAAAAATCTCATGTTTATCCAACTTGGACCTCTTTTAACACCTGCTTCGTCTCTCCAGGGTTTGAATTGGCTTGAAGTGGAGGAAGCCAGTGGAGTACAAAGCAGTGCAGTGGTGTGCTTGGAATTGGGGACCTTTAACAATGTCCCAGGGCACTGCAGTCTTCTGTCGCACGCAGTGGCGTTTCTCACAGTTATTAACCCAGGAGCCCAGTAGTTTGGCAAGCCTGGCAGGCATGGCAGAGATGCAAGACTTCACCAGGTCTTTACCTCCACTTGCCAGAAAAAGTTGAAGTAGCATTCGATCTGTAGTAAGATAGTTCGTTCACAACTGTATATCTGAGCGTGTGTTTATGGAAAGAAAAAGTAACTGAAAGAAAATGCATGGAAATGTTAACATTAGTTGTCATTTGTGGCCAAATTGTAGGATTTTTTTTCTTTTTAAAAGAATTGGGATGGGATAGGTGGGATGCTGGTAACTGCCAGGTTCAGGCCCTTCCGACTGTCTCTCAGTGATTCTTTTGTCTCACATGTCACTTTGAAAAGCGTGCTCCGCAGTGATCCTTGATTGGATCCTGGTTTGAACAAAACAGCTGTCAGAGACATTTGGGGGACAATTTGGGAGATTTGAATATGAACTGGGTAGCAGACTATAATGGGGAACTGTTCGTTTTATTATGTGTGATGTACTGAGCCACGCAGCTGCATGCTCTGGGGCAGTCATACTGAAATACCCAGCGGTGAAGAGTTGTACCATCTATAATTTACTCTAAAATGGTTCAACAAAATAATATACTGTATAAATAAATAAGTGGGGGCCTGCAGATAAGCAAAATAGGACATGTTTAGCAACTATTAGAATCTAGGTAATGGATGGATGGATATATGAAGTTTGTGATACTTTATTTCATGTATTTTTACACATTAAAAAAAATTTTTAAAAACATTTCTGACTATGATGCCATACTACAGTGTCCTTCAGAATGAATCTCAGCAGACAGGGGACTTACTGAGGCTGATCGAGAGGCACCATTCTTCTGAATTCAGTGCCACATGGGCTGGTATTTCCAGGCACCTAGAAGGAAGTCAGCATTGAGCCAATAACTCAGAAGCATCACCTTAATATTTACTTCTTTTGGATCATCTCTGGTTCTCCTTAGAAAAATGTAAGAGTTAAAACTTAAAATTTTCATGGGAAGCAGTGGGATTTACAGACAGAAAGGTTTTATGTTTTATTTTGTTTAGTTATGGTCAGAAATTTAAATGAGAGGAGTTGTAGGACCACCGTTGATAGTAGGGATCTCAAGATCTGCAGTGAGTTGGGGATAAAGAGAACAGAGCAGCTCATGGCCCCTGATTTCTAAGCCTTCGCAGATCCCGTTGACCAAGAGCGTGTCTTTGCCACGTGGGGAAGACCTCCTCAGTCCGGAGTCTATCTCAGAACGCAAAGCTATTTTTCATACTGAACGATGCCCTGCCAAGGAGCCGCAATGACAAGGATGTGGAGTAGTCCCTCATAGTTTATCTGTTTGTCCTTAAAAGATGTATATGTTTTGGAAATGGAATTTTATAACAGTATTTAGGAGCTGGATTTAATGAATCCTAGGCACCACCCTGACCGTGATCTGAGTGTGTTTTCTGCAGTCCACATTCGACATGGTTGTGAAATCATGATGGATGATGATGGCTCTAGGTTCCAGGGCAAGCAGCGTGGTCAGTGTCTACTTTAGGGGCAGGTAAATGGGAAACCTGGGCATGTCCCCATGTAGATTCGTGACAGGCAGCTGGGACAGCCCAGGCAGCCCCTGACTTCTGCCCAGCTGGTTGCCCAGTGTTGGCGGGTGCTCTGGAAAGTACAGGCTTTGACCAGAGCCAAAGATGATAGCAGTTAGAAGGTCAAGCCCAGAGAGCATTCCAAAGGCAAATTTAAAGGAAATGTTATCTGCCCTTTGCACCGATTACATGTGTTTCCATATTGTACACATGGAAAGTCGAAAACTGAAGTGGCCAATGTGAGAACCATGTGAGAAACATGAATCCTCCTGCCTCTCTGCCTGCTGTTGCCCTCAAAAGCATTTCATGCCTGCTAGAGAAACCCCTCTCTGATGGTTTTGAACAGTGCAGGACAGGCACCCAACGAGGGGGCTGTTACGCTCTTATAACATCTTGTTCTGGTTTTATTTATTTATTTATTTAGAGACACAGTTTTGCTCTGTCATCCAGGCTAGAGTGCAGTGGCACGATCATACTGCCGCTTTCAATTGATCTGTTTGCGTCAGGGCAAATCTCCCACATAGAAAAGTTCCGCCTCATACAGAATCAGGACTGGCTGACCCACCTGGAAGGCTCATTGCTACAGTCGAGAGGCCACTTACATCTTGGGCTGCTCCTTGAAAAACAATCAGGTTTCAGAGACTACAGTGGCCTGTGCCATTTGGAAGTTCCTGTAACCTTGAACTCTTGGACTCAAGCGATCCTCCTGCCTTAGCCTCCAGAGTAGCTAGGACTATAGCTACTCCCAGCTAATTTTTTTATTTTTTGGTAGAGATGGGGTCTTGCTATGTTGCTCAAGCTGGTCTTGAACTCCTGGGGTCAAGCGATCCTCCTGCCTTGGCCACCCAAAGTGCTGGGATTACAGACGTGAGCCACTGAACCTGGTCTGGGTTTATTTTTTTTTTTTATAGCTCTGAGGACCAAAACATAAAATGTTTTTGTTTTTTACAGTAATGGAAGCTTTTTGCGGTTGATAAATTTGACTCATTGTATTACCACCGTGAGTTCCAGCAGGCCTCAAGCAGAAAAAATAAGATGGGAAGTGGGATAAGGCAGTGGTTCCAATGCTGAGTGCTATCTGTGGGTTCATTGTTCTGTCCTCAGCACTAGCACAGTGCCTGGCACTTGTGTCCTTTGCAAGGGCTCCTGGCTGCAATGTCGCCCTGGGTATAAACGACGGTAGGCATGTGAAGGGCAGAGCCTGGTGCTCCTGGTGCACGGTGGTGCACAGTAAATGACAAACCGGTGTTGACAGTTACAGGGTTCATGGTTATATGGGGCTTGGAAATGTTCATTCTTAGCCTTTCTCTGCTAAGTAGAGACAATCGGAAATGAAAATAGGTACACTTTCCTCTATCCTGTAGCAATTCTGAATTTAGAAAGAGTAAATTTAGTGATGATTGTTCACATGGCAAAAAACTGCTTCACAAAAGGCCCCCGTAAAGAGTCAACATTTGATTGTCTTTTCAGACACCTGGGCAAACTTTGAAATTTAGAGCCAAATTGAGCTGCTCTGAAATAGGCCTGTAATACCAATCCCCCCACCCCTTCCCTCACCCAAGCCTGACTGGCTGGCTTTCTCTTTCTTTTCTTTTTCTTTCTTCCTTTCCCAAAAATAATTTGAAGGGTTGCCTACAGTGTTCATTTTGTCTCTTGGGAGTACAACTTGCACAGAAGTTTCCTTGGGAATTAAAAACTGCAGCAGTAATTGCAAATTGAATTGTTATCTCCTTCAAAAATCCCAGCAGCTCAGGCCTATACCAGCCTGGTAAATGGAAATGTTAATGATTTGCATGTTTGTACACAGTGTGGGTGTGAGCGAATGAAATTAACACCCTGGGTGGAAGAGCTGACTATAAAAGGCTTCAGCCCACAGGCCTGTGCTGACTGTGGGTTTGCTGTGCGGGGAAGGAGATGGGAAGGAGAGGGTGGGCTTCGGATGGGGGTGGGTGGTGGGGGTGGGTTGAGGATTTGCCTCAGTTCCGCCTGCCAGAGGTTGCGTCACTATAGGGGCAAATTTAGAAATGTTTGGATTCCAGCCAGCAAAGGTGTTTAGCCTTGCCTGCACATGCTAGATAGTGAAGAAGCATCTGGATAGCTGGATGCCTGCGTGCCAGCTAATTAATATTGGTCCAGAGCTGCACTCCGACCACTAGCTCGGTGCCTTGTAGCTAATAAGCGAGGCAAGACAAATTGCCTCACATTTCCAAGCCTGTTTCCTGATCTCTAAATGAAATTAATAATAATAGCTACTTCGAGGGACTATTGTGAGAATTAAATGAGATAATTCATGTAAAGGGCTTATAGCCCTTAGCATACAGTAAGCATTTAAGGAATAGTAGTAATTCTCATTATCATTCATTGCATAATAGAAAGAACCCTGGATTTACCAGGTGCATGGACATGGATCATAGGCCTGGCTCTGACTTAGTCCCTGCTAGCTGTGTGAGTTTGGGTACTTCTCTACCCCTTTCCTTCTCTCAGTTGGGGGTATCATGTGCCTGATGATCTTAATGGTCCCCTTAAGGGCTGTGAAGCAATGACCGTCAGCGCTGATCACTGCCATTCTTACCAACAAGCTCCTAGAGTGTTCAGTGCCTACTTAGAAAGCAGGTCCGGCTGAGCTCCAGGGTCACAGGTGTGCTTTTGATGGTGTTGAAGTTCTTTGGAAAAAAATTTTTGAGCTCTGGAGCCCAGGTGGCAGGGTAGAGTCCTTGTTCTCCCACTTCCTAGTTGGCTGACCGTGGGCAAGTTACTTAACTTCTGGGCCTCAATTGTAGGTACTGCAAATAGTACCTCCCTCACAGGGTGGCGTGAGGACCAAGGGGTCTGTATATGTAAAGTGCTTAGAACAGTGTCTGGCATGTAGTAAGTGTCCAGTGTTTATTATTGTTATTATTACTTTGAAGTCAGATATAGAGAAGTTACATTTTATTTTGATTGAAATGATGTTACATTATTCAAGGAAAATATTGGAACAAATTGACAAAATACAAAGAAGACAATGCACGTTGAGTGCCTAAACTTAAAGGGCCTACAACAGAGGCAACAAAAGTATTAGCTGGTGCTGTTATTCTTTTCCAGAGCTGCTGCACATACATACCTATTTTTCATATAGTTGTAATGATGTGCAAATAATTGGTTTTTTCTTTAATTTCATGCTTCTGTGTGGTTTTCATAGCTACCAAAATGACTGTGTGACATTCCATCATGTTAATGTTGCATAACTTCACCTGCTGTTGAATATTGAAATTGTTTCCCCTTTTTGCTGGCACAAGTAAGGTAGCAGTAAATAATCTCATTAATATAGTTTTGTGATTCTGTTGAGTGGTTTCCTTTGGATGAGTTACCAGTGTAAAGTTCTCAAGACAGGAACATAGAAGTAGCTTTAAGGATCTCTTGCCATGTTGTTTTCCAAAAGGGATATATCCGTTAACATTTTCATGAGTGGTAACTGAAATCTACCAGTCGGTCACACGCACATCAGCATTGAATGTTACCGTCTTGAAATTGCTCCTCTTGTAAAACTTAAACTACGCTTATCTAATGCCATTGTGCTGAGTTATCTGATGGCATGGGGCTCAGGGAAAGGTTCTGGGAAGTTCAAAAGCCATTATCAGTGCTAAGAGTCCATTTTTGTTATAAAATTGTGATTTTCCACAGTCCTTTGCTTTAGGCTTGACTCAGTCTCATCCAAGTGCTGAGTTTCACAGAGAAGAGACATGAGGCTTCGTTTAAGGATATGCACTTACCCTCACAGCCTTTTCTTCTGCCTCCAGGAGAGCAACGATTATTAAACACTTTAACTTCCTCACATGACGGAGACAGAGCGAGCCCAGAAGTGTTGCTAGCACGGTCAGTGTAATGCTGGCTCTTAGTCAGCGTGACCAGTGACCCAGCTCTTCCTCTTCACCGCTTCTGTTGAGGGCTGACTCGTTCCCGTTCTCCCCAGTGCTCACACATGATGGAGGCACCAAGTCAGTTGTTACTAAGATGTATCTACTGTGTTAAACAGCTTGCTGTGAGGGCGGTTTGGATCAGCAAGCGCAGCGCATCAGTGTCTTAGAGTGCGTGTAATGGATGAAGACCGTGTCTAGGCCTGCTTATTAGTGAGGTTCGAAATTGTGTTGGGATATGATAATAAATAGGTTCAGGATAGGAGAACAAGCTGAGCAAAAGGTTATCTAACATGCTTTTGGAATCACAGAAATCTTAAGCTAGAAAGAAACAGTAAAGATCTTCTAAAATGATTCCTCAATTTTACCGATGAAGAAATCGAGGCTTAGGGAAATGAAGTGACTTGTCTGAAGTCCTACAGTTAGTCTGTAGCCTTGTGTCTCCTATGCTAAGATAGCAATGTAACAACGATATAGTAATGTATATAATAAAACAACCTAACATATGTTATATATTTTATATTTATATTTACATGTTATAGAATATTTGTTCAATATGTTGTGCATGCAGTGCATTATATATTATATCTTACATATAATATGTAATGTGATACAATAATACCGTGTTGGGATATAATATTAGAGAGATACCAGTGGCTTCCTGTGTGCCAGGCATGACACTAAAAGACTGTGTACATTAGGGACTTCCATTTGTGAGCAATTGACATGTAACTCAAGCATCCCATAAATTGGATTTTTATTAAGGGAAAGATCAGATGTAGGAAATGGAAACCATAAGTGTGAAGGAATTTTTCTCATGAGAAGCGTGGGGTGTTGTTTTGGGTGTGGGTAAGAAAAGGGAAGGAAACTTGGCTCTGTCATCAGATATCTCCAAATTTAGAACAATGTCTATCGCTAGCCATTAGCTTTGGGATGTGCTTTACCCTGGGAACCTGCGTAAAATACATTTCCGTGTTCGGCTATTTCTTTTCCAGCTGTATGGAGGATGTCACTGTTATTTAAGATAATAAGAATGGCCAGTGGCCACTTTATGTCTAATTACCTCTCAAATTTCTTTTCAGTGAAGGTATTTGGTTTCAGAATTCACTGTATGTCAAAATATCAGGATGACTGTTTCAGGGGACCTTGTGGACTGCAGCCAAGGAGTTTGCCCCCAGGGATCGGTAAATTTCTTAAAGGGCCGGATAGTGAATATTTTAGGCTTTGCAGGGCGAAGAAGCAAAATGAAGACTGTTATGTAGGTACTATATAACCATTTAAAATGAAACCATTTAAAAATATGAAAACCATTCTTTACTTGTAGGCTGTAAACAGGCAGCCTGCAAACAAACAGGTGGCTGGTGGGATTTGGCTGTGGGCAGAAGTTTGCCAACCCCTAACCTAGTGTGTTTTTGGTTTGGGTTTTCTCTGTCGTTGTTAGTTACTCTGGAAATTAGAAGCAGGTCACTCACCGTTACAAAAGATCAAAGAATCTTCTAGTTTTCTGGCCGAAGAGGACTTAACTACCACTCTTCAGCTGCCTTAGGTCTGTGATTGGGACTGCTGGCTGAGTGTCTGGTCTCTAGTCTGTCACACACATATTCAGGTCTTCATCTGTGAAAATGGTCCTTCTTACCACTATAATGAGGAAAAAATGGATGACGGAAGGTTTGAGAAAACTGATGGGATTGTCTGTAGAGGCTTTCAGTATTTTTCCATTACCATTAAATGGGACACTGTACTAAAAAAAATCCATTGTTTCTATGTTTGTTCATTGATTGATGGAAGTTAATTCATCCAACAAATATTTATTGAATAGGTCCTGTGTTGGGCACTGTTTTAGGCACGGGGGATACCTAATTTAAAAAATATGACTACTCTCTGGAATTTATAGTTTATATATAAATAAGTAAAATATATAGACTTTTGGATGATAAACATCATATAGAGAAGACAGGGAAGGAGATAGGATGTCCAGGGCCAGGGAAGAGGGTTGTTAGTTTTGCATAGGATTGAAAGGGAGGGAGTGCTCAGTGGTCAGGAACAAGCCTGAGTGTTGCAGATGCCGAGCAAGAGCACTCTAGAAGGAATTGCTGGTGTGGAGGGCCTGGGCTGGGGCAGAGTAGACCGGAGAGAGTGACAACAGAGGAGGTCAGACCTTGAAGGTGATTGAAAGGACTTTGAATGGAAGAACTAATGGAATTTTCTGAGGGATTGCCTATGGGGTGTGAGAGAGAAAGGAATCCAGGATATTTTTGGCCTGTGTATCTGTAAGGTTGACATTATAGTGGAGGCTGCGGGGGACAGTCAGGAGCTGTGTTTCACACTGATGGAGTTTGAGATGTCTGTTAGCAATCTACAGGGAAGTGGCCATTAGGCCGTGAGTTTTAAAATCTGGAGTTCAGAAAAGAAGTCTAAGCTTTTCTGAGAGTAGTTGACAGTTGACTTAAAGATGGTGTTTAAAGCCATGCGACTGGGCAGGAATTACCAGGAAAGGGAGTTAGAGAAAAGAAGGAGCCCGAGGCCTGAGCCCCAGGACACTCCAGCCTTAGGAGGTGGAGGAGATGGGAGGACCAGTGGAGACCTAGAAAGACCTTCCAGGAGGTACGGGGAAATCAGGAGACTGGTGTCCTAGAAGACAAGTGCAGAAAGTGTTATCAAGAAGGTGGCAGAGGCCGGGCGCAGTGGCTCACGCCTGTAATCCTAGCTCCCTGGGAGGCCGAGGCGGGCGGATTGTTTGAGCTAGGGGTTCGAGACCAGCCTGAGTAAGAGTGAGACCCTGACTCTACTAAAAATAGAAAGAAATTAATTGGACAACTAAAAATATATAGAAAAAATTAGCCGGGC
>CAUYSK010078951.1:0-21482 GCA_963575035.1 Avahi laniger | reverse complement strand
ATCAGAATGGCCAAAATTCCAGGGCTGGCTGGAATTGACAAAGAATACTCTGAATTCTTTAATTTAAAAAGTGGAAATTGGGCCAGGCGCGGTGGCTCACGCCTGTAATCCTAGCTCTCTGGGAGGCCGAGGCGGGCGGATTGTTTGAGCTCAGGAGTTCGAGACCAGCCTGAGCAAGAGCGAGACCCCGTCTATAATGAAATTAGAAAAAAATTAATTGGACAGCTAAAAATATACAGAAAAAATTAGCCGGGCATGGTGGCGCATGCCTGTAGTCCCAGGTACTCGGGAGGCTGAGGCAGGAGGATCGCTTGAGCCCAGGAGTTTGAGGTTGCTGTGAGCTAGGATGATGCCACGGCACTCTAGCCCAGGCAACAGAGTGAGACTCTGTCTCAAAAAAAAAAAAAAAAAAAAAAAAAACCAAACCCGCAAAACTATAGAGCAATATCTCTTATGACTACAGATATAAAAGTCTTCAACAAAATAATTAAAAAACCCTAATCCAGCAGCATAACCATGACCACATGAGATTTATGATAGGAATGCAAGGTTCATTCAGCATAAAAAATTCAATCATGTAATATACCATATTTAATAAGGGACCAAAACCACATGAACATCTCAATCAATACACAAAAAGCATTTGACAAAATATTAATTTTTATCATAAAACACCCAACTAATTAGGAATAGAAGGAAACTTCCTCTACCTGACACCGTGATCAAGACTGCGTGGTACTGGCATAAGGACAGACAAACACGGCCCCGCAAGACCCCGTCGGCCACGGAGGAAGTGCCGCGCCGCCCGGCAAGATGGCGGGGAAGGCGGCCACCCGGGCCACGGGAGTCCTGTTGGTCACGGCCAACGTTGGCTCGCTCTTCAACAACTTAAGTGCTGCTGCCAGCAGGCCGGGCCCTCACCTGGCCCCGATCCCGACCCCGACCCCGGTCCCGGCCCGGCGCCCCGGACCCACAGACCTCACACTCCCAACCTGTGGACCCGAGCCCTGAACTCTGCCTGAGCCTGGGCCTTGAACCCCTGGGCCCCGAAATCCCGGACCCTGATCCTTACCCCTGAGCCCGAAACCCCAAACTCTGAGCTCTGGATCCTGGACCATGAACCCAGAGACCCTAAATCCCCGGACCCTGACCCTTGAACCCAAAACCCCAGACCCCTGCCCTGACCCCGAAGCCACAAATCCCAGTCCCCTGCCCTGATCTCAAGCCCAGAACCTGAAGACTGGGACCCTAAATCCCAGAACCCCAGCCTCCAAACTCTGGCTGCTGAACCCTAACCCTAGAACCTTGTCTCTGAACTCCGTCTTCATATCCCAACAGGAAAACTCCAGTCCTTGAATCCCAGCTCTGACTCCTGTTCATGGTCCCTGGAACCCAGACCCCAGAAACACAGTCTGTGGGCATCAGACCCCAAACCCCACCCCACCTCTGATTCCTGAACCCTGATCCCCAGACTCCTGGCTCTTGCCCTGTCTTCAACCCTGACCCTGAACCCTGGAACCGTGGCCTCAAACCTCTGTCTTGAGTCCATGAACCCTGGAACATAACCACAGATCCTAACCCCAGAACTGACTCTGAACTCTGGCCTCCAAACTCCTGTCCCTAGTCCCTAAACCCTGAATTCTAACTCTAGAACCCCAGCCTTCAAATGTGATCCCTTGCCCCCCAAACCTAATCTAGCCTGACCCTAAATCCTGAATCTCAACTTAAACCCCAATTCCTAGCCCTGAACCCCTGTCCTGGGCCCCTGAACCTGGACCCTACTCCCTAACTCCCCCAGCACCCCCCCAAACTCCTACCCCTGAATTCCAAACCTTAGCCCCTATATCTGGGCCTTGAGCCCCAGGCCCCTGACCCCTGGTCCCCACACCCCAACTCCAGCTCCTGACTTATGATCCTGGGCCCTGGACTCTGGGCCCCAGACTTTGGCCCCATATGCATGGGTGCTTGCCTCTGTCTGTCTGTGGCTGACTGAGCAGGGCTCCTGGTGTAGGGAACCCTCATCTTACGCTGTAACTGAGTATCTTTTTAGTTCTTAAATAAGGGGAGTCTGCTGAAAGCCCAGAGGACTTTATATTTCTTGTATATTAAAGAAAAAGATGCAGAGAAGCTCTTCGAGGCAAGAAAAAGGATGCTGACTTCCTGAGGCCTCTACTTTCTAGGGCTGCCCCTACCCAATCCCAAGTTCCACCTAAACTGAGGTGGCATCTCTAAGGAGACAGGGAGCCCAGGCCCAGGGTGCACCGGGAGCTCCCAGAGACAGGCCAAGGCTGCCCTAGTTCAGTGTCTCAGCCATGGTGTCACCTGCTGTTGGTGCTTACACTGCCAACCCAAATACAGCAGAATGCGGCTCCAAGTGGCACAGATGGAGCTGTGGAGCCACGTACTTCCCTTCCTTCCCTTCCCGAGGTGGACGGCTTGGTGCAGTGCCAGTGTTGTGAGGGATGCGTACCACCGATACAAGCACGGTTTAGATTTCAGAGAAGGATCTGTGTCTTTGCCAGCAGCAAGCATGGGTGCAATGTGTCATTAAGCTAAGTTTGGGCACAGGCTGGGTTTGGTTTCTATTAATAGAAGTAGGCGCTATTAAAAAAAAAGGACAAACAGATCAATGGAACAGAATTGAGAGTCTGGAAATAAATACTTACATTTTCAGCCAATTGAGTTTTGACAAGGGTGCAAGGACAATTCAGTGGGGGAAACAATAGTCTTTTCAACAAAGGGTGATGGGATAACTGAATAGCCATGTGCCAAAGAATGAAGTTGAACCAATACTTAAAAGCTCATATAACAATTAATTTGAAATTGGATCCAAAATCAAAATGTAAGAACTAAAATTATAAAAACTCTTAGAAGAAAACATTGGTTTAGGCAATTGTTTCTTAGGTATGACAACAAAAGCACAAGCAAAAAAAGAAAAACATGAAAAAATAGGCAAATTGGACATCATCAAAATTACAAACTTTAGTGCTCTAAAGGACCATATGTATGTAAACACAGAGAAAGGACTGGTTTATACATGATTAACAGTGTTTACCTTAGGAAGACAGTGGGATTGAGGGATAAGAGAAAAGGGAAACTTGCATCTTTTTTTTTTTTTTTTTGAGACAGAGTCTCACTCTGTTGCCCAAGTGAGAGTACAGTGGCATCATCATAGCTCACAGCAACCTCAAACTCCTGGGCTCAAGTGATCCTCCTGCCTGAGCCTCCCAAGTAGCTGGGACTATAGGCACATGCCACCACATATGGTATGGCTTTGTATTTATGATTAAATGACATTATACTATAAGTATTGCACTGCAACTTGTTTTGTTGAACTTGTTTTGATTTTTTTTTTTTTTTTGAGACAGAGTCTCACTCTCTTGCCTGGAGCAAGTGCCGTGGCGTCAGCCTAGCTCACAGCAACCTCAAACACCTGGACTCAAAGCAATCCTACTGTCTCAGCCTCCCAAGTAGCTGGGACTACAGGCATGTGCCACCATGCCCGGCTAATTTTTTCTATATATATTTTTTAGCTGTCCAATTAATTTCTTTCTATTTTTGGTAGAGATGGGGTCACACTCTTGCTCAGGCTGGTCTCGAACTCCTGAGCTCAGAACGATCCACCCACCTCGGCCTCCCAGAGTGCTAGGATTACAGGCGTGAGCCACCGCGCCCGGCCCTTGTTTTGATTTTTGACATTCATATGTCCTAGAGATTTTTACTTCTCAGTTAATATTGATCTATTTTACTTTCTTTTAAGCAGCTGTATTATATTCCATAACATGTCTATACTTAATTTATCTAACCATTTCCTACTAAAGGACATTTAACATAAGTTAGTTCTAAATTATTTTGAGACAGAGTCTTGCTCTGTTACCCCAACTAGAGTGCAGTGGCATCATCACAGCTCACTGCAACCTCAAACTCTTGGGCTCAAGCAATCCTCCTGCCTCAGCCTCCCGAGTAGCTGGGACTATAGGAGCACGCTGCCACACCTGGCTCATTTTTCTATTTTTTGTAGAGATGGGAGTTTTGCTTTTGCTCAGGCTGGTCTTGAACTCCTGTCCTCAAGCAATCCTCCCCCTCAGCCTCCAAGAGTACTAGGATTATAGGTATGAGCCACCACTCCTGGGCAGGTTTTTCCTTCCCTTCCTCCTTCCCTCCCTTCCCGCCCTTGTCCCTTCCTTCCCTCCTTCCATTTCTCCCTTTCTCTTATTCTCTCTCTCTTTCTTTCTCTCTCTCTTTTTTTATTTATTCAAGATATTATGAGGATACAAACATTTTGGTTAAATGTAATGCCTTTGCACCATCCAAATCAGGGCTATAAGCGTGTCCCTCCCCCATACAGTGCGTTCCACTTCCATTAGTTGTTGGTTTACCCCCCCACACCCGCCCCGCTACTCACACCCAATGAGTATTACTACCATGTGAACAACTTACTGTTGGTCAGTTAGTACCAGTTTGATGGCGAGTACATGTGGTCTCACTATGTTGCCCAGGCTGGTCTGGAAGTCCTGGCCTCAAGAGATCGTCCTGCCTCGGCCTCCCAAATGGCTGGGATTACAGGCATGAACCACTGCGCCTGGCCTGGTTCTAAATTTTGGCTCTTAAAATTTTATAATAGCCCCCTCCTTCTCCCCCCATAACAAAAATTTATAATAAATGTAACCTTATGTATGCTCACATTTCCATAGGAAAGGAAAAGCAGTTGATTTGCTGGGTTGGAAAAAATTACTATTTTAAACCAATATGACTTACAACTGGTTTTATGACTTCATTTATAAAATTTAAGTCTTTAATGTATCTAGAATTTGTTCTTTTACATACTACTAGATAGGAATCAAACTACATTTTAAAAGTTGATTTTTATTTAGTAAATCAAAACCAGTTCTTTTTTGATTCTTAATAAAGATATGACAATGATCTTTTATGTTCTATGCTAGAAGACCAGCATTAAGTTATATCTTATCCTTCCATTTTCCAGTTTCCATAATTTTCATTGTATGTCTTATTTTTCCAACCTTTAATTATCTTTAGAACTCTTCTCTGAACCCTCACCAAGTTTGTCCTGAAAATTTTATGAATCATGCAAAAATTCTTACTTACAACAAGTTCCAACACACCATCCCCTTCATCAGCATTTTCTATCACAGAGGCTCCAAATCCAAGCTCTTGGATGAACTCTGCTATTATTGGGGGTTGTATAACAGCAGGATTATACCTTACTTCTGCCTTGCCAGCCATCAGTGCCACAAGTACGGAATGTATTCCTAGGAACGGTGATAAGAAAAACAATACAGATAACGTTTCTTATAAAAAAAGAGTAATGTTGTAATTACTTTTTAGTATTTTTCATTTAACTGTCAAAGGATTAAAGTGAATCTGGAGAAATTTATTACTTAACTTTTATACCAGTCTTGAACCTAAGCCAAATAAAACTATTTCAAAAGGTAGCCTTATTTTGTTAAACTTTTTATTATGGAAATTTTTAAACATACATACATATATATATATATATATAAACAACATAATAAACTTGATGTACCTATCATCCAGCTTCAATAATACTTGGCTAATCTTATTTCATCTATATTCCTATATACTCCACTCCCTTCTTTTGACCCAGATTACGTTGAAGCAAGTCCCAGATATCATATCCTTTCATGTGTACATATTTAAATATGAAGCCAGGCGAGGTGGCTCACACTTATAATCCCAGCACTTTGGTGGAGGTCAAGGTGGGAGGATCGCTTAAGGCCACGAGTTTCAGACCAGCCTGGGCAATATGGCAGGACCTTGTACCGATGAAAAATTTTAAAAACAAATTAGCTGGGTGTGGTAGCGTGTGCCTGTAGTCCTAGCTGCTTGGGAGGCTGAGGCAGGAGGATCCCCTGAGCCCAGGTTCAAGGTTGTAGTAAGCTGTGATCGTGCCACTGCACTCCAGCCTGGGTGACAGAGTGAGACCCTGTCTCTAAAAAATGAATTTAAATATGTATCTCTATAAGAAAAAGACTCTAAAAATAACCATATCATTTTCACACCTAAAATAATTTTTCACTATCATCAAATTCCAGTATTCATATTTCTACAACTGTCTTATAACTGTTTATTAGTTTAACAGGTTTTTGTTTGAATTGGGTTCCTAATAAGGCCTATGAATTGCAATTGGTTGAGAATATATCTTGTAAATATAAAGCATTTTTAGAAGCTAATAACATAGAGTCCTAGAGAAAGGAACTCATGCACATAGAAAATCATCACAGTTACAGCAAAGAATCTGAGAATGTACCAACATACATATTATCAAATAATAGTCATTTCTAAAAATTCTCAAGTTTTACTGTCTGGCATACACTAATCTAAAAGCTCTTGGGGAAAAAAAAAAGTGCCACGCGACTTGTTAACAAAACAAGGAGTTCATTTTATGGCAGCCACACTATTCACTGGTGCAAACCTTTTGTTAACAACCATCCTCTTCTCTAAGCCAGCTATTGCTGTCATTGCCAGGAAGAAAATTAGTTCTACATAGCAGAAATAGCAGCCTTTTCTAGGAATCTGTGGCATCTGGTGGTTACCTGACAGGAAATGGGAATCAATAGTCCATAGGTCAACTCTGAGGTTTGATAAAAAAGAAAAGAAAATGACCAAATATTAATTTAACAATAGTTTTCAATGAGAAAAAATACCCAATAAAATCTAATTTTCTACATGAAGTGCTTACATTTTGGGCTTTGTGGATATCAAACAATCCAGATGATCAGTTCATGGGAAAGTATCAGCAATAAGAGAAAGGTATAGTGTAGAGAAAGTAGGAAAAAATCTTTGCTTCAGTTGAATATAATCTATAGCCAAACAAAAATAGAAGGGAAAATCTGATTTTTCAAATTTCAAAAATACAAGTTTAATACTATTCAAATTATAGATAATTTAAAAATTCTTCAGATTATAATTAGAACTCTTTTGAGATTCATTTTTAAAAATATAATGCAGACTAAATTGAGCGAAGACCAGTGCTACTTAGTTGTAAAAAAGAAAAGTGAATGTAGTGACTACGGCTAGGCTAACGATATTCCTAATCGGGTTAAAGCTTAAAGGGGATGTGGTAAAGAGGATAGCATGGAGTAACTGGAAGAATCAGTTTAATGGATTAAAAAAAAAGATTTATAATTGGCATATGTATTGCTTGTCTCATGAAAAAGGCTATTTCTTAATTGCCCAAAAATAGTTGGTTCTTAAATTAACGAGACCTTGCAAGCTTCTTTTTGCTTTCATTTGCTTAGCAACCTCTTACCTTTTCTTTTTTAATTAATCAAACAAAGGGTAATATAAGCTTTAGCCTTGACTATATTCCATTTAGAAATCATGGAAGCTGAAATGAAGGATGCAAAAATGACGGAATGCAGACAAGATAATATTGAACTGAAGATGGCTCAGTATGCCATACGTTTTGTTATAATAATGTTCTGACCTTAATATATAAGGTGATACGATTACTACACACACTTTGAATTATTGCCTCAATAGTGGGAATATTGCAAATGAATGCAAATGAATGTTTATTATCATGTTGATGACTTGCACACTGGCATTAAAGCAATTCACAGTATATTAAGTAAAACAAAAAGCAATTTGTAAAACAGCATTGCAATATGATGTTATTTAAATTTTTTGAGTATATGCATATATGAGAACATGCATAAGAAAGCCTGGGAGGCTACACGTCAGACTAAATACCAAACCTATGACTTTGGTGTCATTAAACATAATCATGTATCTGTAGGGTCAACAAATCTATGCTATACTGGCAAGTCTATAAATAAGAATGTAAATTTATAAAATATTTTTTTTTTTTTTTTAGAGATGGGGTCTTGCTATGTTGCCTGGGCTGGTATCAAACTCCTGGCCTCAAGCAATCCTCCTGCCCCCGCCTCCCAAAGTGCTGGGATTACAGGTGTGAGCCACTGCACTCAGCCTATAAACTAAAATATCTGAGTGTGACTGAATAAAAAAATTGTGTTGTAGATTTTCTAAGACTTTGTAATCAAAAATTTAAACTTGTACAAAATATTAAGTAACTTTTGAACATTTTCACTACAAGCAAAGAGAACAATATAATTCTAAACAAACTTGTTTTTGGTCTGGATATGGTAATACTGAAACTCTCATGGATTCTAGTTGTCAGTTTTAAGGACAATTTTAGAAGAAATTTAATGTTTCTTAAAGTCCAACGTAGCCAAGGTCCATAAAGAAAAGTAATATTGTATATTTCCTTCTGCTATCTTTCTACTAATTTCATGGACATAAAAATGAGGTCACAAGGTAAATGACATAAGAAAGAATTTTATCTAAGGGAACAAAACACTAACAAATATTGCATGTCAGGAAATCAGGGTTGTCCCACACATCACTGACGGTCTTTATGAGGCCTTGGCAAGAATCATAAACATTGTTACAAAACATACAAAGGAACCAAAAGGACAAAATTCCCAAACTAGCACATAAAATAACAAGCAACACTCTTTAAGAGCATCTCACCTTCTTCTCGTCTTAAATTCCGCTCGATGTTTGCTACACAGGAAGCACAAGTCATGCCAGTGACCTGTATGTAACACTTAGATGAAGTCTTTGCCTCCTGATTGGCGTGAGATGCTGTCATCATTTTAGGATAACATTCATTAACTGAAGTCAAAAGTGGCATTTCCGATGAGGGCTGAACTATTACCATCAATGGCTCATTTGGAGGTGTGTCTGGTAGAAAGGGAAAGATTCTTTTCATTTGTGGTATTGATCATTCTCCAGCCACACTCTCGTCAGGCAACATAATCCATATCTCCAGGTATTGCCAATCCTTCCCTTTAAAACCAGTAAGGTTCTACTAGCCCTCAGCAATAAGTTATCTTTACGCTTTCCCAGGCAGTGACTTCCAATTTCAATAGTGCTCATCTCAGTTTCCAGGAGAATCTGAGCTAATCGAATTTACAAAATTTTAGTTCTTCCAGCCATTATATCCGCCCTCAACCCCAGGCAGACAGTAGTTTGTTAATGGATAATTCTGATTGTTATAATGCATTTTTATTATCATGTTGATGACTTGCACACTGGCATTAAAGCAATTCACAGTATATTAAGTGAAACAAAAAGCAATTTGTAAAACAGCATTGCAATATGATGTTATTTAAATTTTTTGAGTATATGCATATATGAGAACATGCATAAGAAAGCCTGGGAGGCTACACATCAAACTATTAACAGTGGCTACTTCTCGGGAATGGGGTTAAAGCAGGAATAGAATGATAGCCAGATGAATAAATTTCTCCACATAAACTTCTGTATTGTTTGAATTTTTAACACAAATATATATAGTATTTTTAAAATTTAAAATGTCTTTGTGGGCCGGGTGCAGTGGCTCACGCCTGTAATCCTAGCACTCTGGGAGGCCGAGGCAGGAGGATCATTTGAGCTCAGGAGTTCGAGACCAACCTGAGCAAGAGCGAGGCCCCGTCTCTACTAAAAATAGAAAGAAATTAATTGGACAGCTAAAAATATATAGAAAAAATTAGCTGGGCATGGTGGCGCATGCCTGTAGTCCAAGCTACTCAGGAGGCTGAGGCAGGAGGATCGCTTGAGCCCAGGAGTCTGAGGTTGCTGTGAGCTAGGCTGATGCCACAGCTCTCACTCTAGCCAGGGCAACAAAGTGAGACTCTGTCTCAAAAAAAAAAAAAAGTCTTTGTGGACAGTGGAAGAGGCAAAGAGTAAGTCAGCAGTAATCTTCATTTTGTGCAAAGGAGTATTTACAGAATCTTTACATAGAATATCTATGGACTGTGGAAGCTCATATCAATTCAGAAGCTCCCTTGTAGTTTCAGAAAATCCGCTATTCTGTTTTAGTTTATCCATTGCAGTATTAAACACCTTCCAAGAAGGGAGAAATTATTCTAACACATCCCTGGACCTGTAAAAAAGCCAAAGATTTTCTCCTCTCCTGCACAGATAAGGAAGAAAAGAGGAGATGGATAAATTTCCACTAATCCAAGTAACTTGTTCTTTCTCCCCTGGGACAAAACATCAGTTCAGGTCTATTTGGCTAGTACACAAACCCCTGCATGGCGGTTGGTTTTCAGGATGTTGAAGAGGAGCTTTGGAAGAAACTTTAACAAAAGCCTGACCATTTCCCTAAAGAATAATGATGTAGACTTCTCGAATGAGTATAATAATGCCTCTTAAATTTTAATGCACACACAATCACCAGGGGGACCCTGTTAAAATGCAGATTCTGATTCAGTACATCTAGGGTGGGGCCTGAGATTGTGCATTTCCACCACGTTCCCAGGTGATGGCAGTGCAGCCAGTCTGGGTATAGCAAAGGACGCTTTGAATAGCAAAGTGTTCCTAAATTAGTCAGTCTCTATTCTTAAGTGAATCACTTTAGAAAGCTATTCATTCAGATAGTAAGAGCATTATTTAGAACACAGATGTTGAAATTTACCAAATAGTACCACTGTTATGTTAAAGAACTTAAAAAGGAGGCTCATTTGACAAAAGGAAATAGCTTCAGCCTTGAAAAAAACGCATTATTTTAATCTAGATAGAAGCTTCCTTTATTCTCTCATAATTACTATTGAAACGTATTTGTGAACTTGGACAAGGAAAAAACTCTTTGTACTGCCAACTGCTTTACATCTTGCTCCAGAGTAATTTAGTTGTTTCAGGTACCAGAAGTAACCTGGAACACCATCTATAATTTTCACACCCTAAAATAAATCATAGAGGTAGTCCCTTTTAGCTACCTTAGCATGACCACTAAACAAAGACCCAGAAAATTGTGACCTTTACCCTGTCAATGTGGCTAGCAAAAAAGCAAAGGCTTCCATCTTCCACAGAGGCAGTGAAGGTGTTAAAAAGACACGATGAATAAAATGGCTGGTTTATTTTAATTAGTTTGTGTACCGTCTGTAACAACTCTACTTATGCTTAAATGAATCCAAAGGAAAGTTGACTTTCCTGTACTTGAGGCAACAATTAGAAATGATTCCAAAAATTTCAAGGAAAGATTTCCAATCTGATATTCAAAACCGGCAGGAGGTTGTGTGTCTGGTGTAATGTGAAGAGCAAATACATAATCTGAAACTGGCTTAAAAACAATTATAAACATCATGTCTGCAACTAACTCTCAAATAGTTCAGAAAAAATTACATATATGTGTGTGTATATATACAAATGTATGTCTTATCCATCTATCAATAATGGTAAAATAAATGTGGCAGAATATTAACAACTGGGGAATCTGTGTGAAATTGATAAACAGGAATTCTTTGTACTATTTTCACAGTTTTGTAAGTTTGAAATTAGTTAAAAATAAAAAGTTATGAAAAAGAGAAGGAATTTAATCAAGTACTTTGTTGTAATTGGTTAGTGATTACTTAACTTCATATATGTCTTTTTACTTTAAGAGGTTGATGACATTGATGCTCATGATAAAAGGTATTTCCCATTTTCCTCATTACCTGGCCCACCCAGGACTATTATGACATAAAGGCAAAATGTGCCAATCCCTCTGTCTAACAACGGGTCACAGTGGTAGATGGTGAGGCCTACATCAGCACTGACACTGACACTCACAAAATGGGTAGCCACAATTCTGGTGGCATTTTAAACTCTTGCAAAATCACAGAATGCAGTCAGTCATTTGATACCAACCTTTTATCCCAATAATATGGGTCACTAGTCACAGCTCTATCAGTTCTTTTATGGTGACATTCACTGTGCCAAGGATTTTTACCTATCCATCATGGCCATTAATGTGTTTGTTATGAGCTGTAATAGACATGGGGGACATAACAGGCTCCTGGTAATTTGTCAAATAATTGATTCCCAGGGTCCTTAACCATAGTAGGTAGCGGTGAAAGACACTGTTAAGTTACTGGACATGCTGCATTCATGGTTCCTGAGGACTAGGTAGATGCTATCTCATCAGTGCAGTGATGGATTAGGTACTCTTAAATTCCACTTACCAGTCTGCTCAAAATTTCTCCTATTGTTCAAGTCAATCTTTGAAGCCACCTAAGATAATTTGAAAGTTGCTTTTGCTCTGGTCACATTTGTTATATAAAACCTCATAAAATACTAGTTATTTTAAATTATATTATTTAATACGATACAGTCATGTGTCACATAAACAATGGGAACACGTTCTGAGAAATGCATTGTTAGGTAATTTCAGTGTAAACATCGTAAAGTGTACTCATACAAACATAGATGGTATATGTATTTTGTATGAATTTTTTTCATATGGAAAACCAAATGTCCCAGCGCAATTATTGAATATCAATCTTTTTTTTTTTTTTTGGAGACAGAGTCTTGCTCTGTTACCCAGGCTAGAGTGTCGTGGTGTCAGCCTAGCTCACAGCAACCTCAAACTCCTGGGCTCAAGTGATCCTCCTGCCTCAGCCTCCCAAGTAGCTGGGACTATAGGCATGTACCACTAGGCTCAGGCCCAGGTACTTTTTTCTATTTTCAGTCACCCAGCTAATTTTTTTTTTCTATTTTTTAGTAGAGATGGGGTCTCGCTCTTGCTGAAGCTGTTCTCAAGCTCCTGAGCTCAAGCGATTCTCCTGCCTTGGTCTCCCAGAGTGCTAGGATTACAGGCATGAGCCAGCACGCCCAGCCCTGAATATCGATCATTTCCCCTTCTTGGTCTGCAATGTCAATAATAAGTGCCATATATCAGTCTTTTTATATATATATATATATATATATATATATTCTCCATTATAATCTTATGGGATCACCATCATTGTATATGTGGCCCATCATTGACCAAAACATCACTATGTGGCACATGATTGGTATTATCATCACATTAAATCAAGCTTCTGGACTTGTTTGTGTAAACGAAGTTAACATAGATTTAATTCATATATTTTATTCATAGAGGTCAATGCAGAAAATTATTTATACCAGTGTTCTCAATCTTTAATGGGCATATGAATTACCTGGAGAGTTCATTAAAATTAAAATGCAGATTTTGATTTAATGGGTCTGCAATGGGCCAGAGAATCTGTATTTCTAACAAGGTCCTGGGTGCTGCTGGTCTGAGAACCATACTTTAAGATGCAAAAATACAGACCCAAGGGAATATAAAAAATTCCATTTTTGAGTCCGATCTGAAAGTTTGTGAGGCCCTTGCTTAGTAAAAAGACAAGTACCAGACTTGAACATTAAGAATATGTTTTCTATCATATGTGATATAAATTGACATTTGAGTTCCTATATGTAAGAGGCATAGGAATATTATAATGTAACTTGTTTTAGTGATATTTATGTAAACTAAACTCATTTATGTGGTGTCCATCATTGACAAAATAATGCATTATATATGCCAAAGTATTTTAACAGAAACTCTGAAGGATAATCCAACATTATGAAGTAGTAAAATGTGGAATAGATCTAATTTCAAACACCATCATTTTGAAAATTTTTAAAAATTGTAAATGGTGACAGATAAAACTATTAATAAATTTGCTGAAACTAATTTTTGTCATTTTTTATGGCTACCTGATATAGTTTCACTTCCAATGTTTCCTATTTAAATTTTTCTTCTGGTTTCATAATTATTTCCTTTTGCAATTATGAATTTTCCTATAATTTGTTAAGATTTTTGGTACTGGAGACTCTAACATTTTGGTATTCTATATGAATTTTCTAATAGAGAACAATGTATTTCTTTTTTTAGGGCACATAATCTCTTTTGAGATTTTCTATATTAAAATGAGAAATCGAGGTGGGAATGTAAAATGGTGCAGCTACTTTGGAAAACAGTGTGGCCATTCCTCAAAAAGGTAAACATAGAGTTACCACATGACCCAGCAATTCCATTCCTAGGTATATACCCAGAAGAAATCAAAACATATGATCATGCAAAAACTTGAACACAAACGTTCATAGCATCATTTTTCATAATAGTCAAAGAGTAGAGACAACCCAAATTTCTATCAACTAATGAATGAAGAAACAAAAATGCAGTATATCTATATAAGGGAATATTATTCAATATTAAAAAGGGATGAAGTTTTGATACATACTACAACACAGATGAACCTTGAAAACATTATACTAAATAAAAGAATCCAGACACAAAAGGACAAATATTATATGATTCCACTTGTATGAGGTATCTAGAATAGCCAAATTCATAAAGATACAAAATAGAACAAAGGTTACCAGGGGCTGGGGGAGGGGAAGGAGAAATGGGCAGTACTGCTAATAGGTATGAGGTTTCTTCTGGGAGTGATGAAAATGTTCTAAAATTATATAGTGGTGATGGATGCAAAAATCTGTGAATATACTAATAACCACTGGATTGTACACTTTAAAAGGGCAAATTTTATGGCATGCAAACTACATGTCTATTTTAAAAAGTGAAAATTCTATAATTTCTACTATTTGTCATCAATATGAAAATTAAGAGTGCTTGGTATATGCTCTGGGTCCTCTCTCATTAACACTTATCTACCATAATAATTTGGGCATGTATTTAATAAAATTTTTGATTCAGTTTTAGTGAGCTTAAAAAGGAAATATTACCATTTGATAGCCTTCATTCTCATCGGAATAGCAAAGATTAATGACATTGGCTGGAAATTAGTTGTATAACTTTTCAATTGTCATTTAAAGCAAGAAATTTCATTAGGGCACTTTTCAGTTTAATTCAAGGCCAGGTTCAATTCTGGTTCAAAACAACAAGTTCACATAGGTAAATTCCACTGGAAATACATTTTTGGTTTTAGTTCAAAGTTAAAAGCTGTCAGGAAATATGAAGACTTTGAGATAGCTCTGGAGTCAGTTTAATTTAAATGCCTAACTATAGAACCCCAGTTAAAATTTTATTTTTATTTCTATCTCTTTTCTTTTCTATTTTGGTAGAGATGGGGTCTCACTATTGCTCAGGCTATTCTTGAACTCCTGGCCTCAAGTGATCCTCCCACTTCAGCCTCCCAAAGTGCTAGGATTACAGGCGTGAGCCACCACGCCCGGCCTCTTTTCTTTTTAAAACGGCATTTACTTCTCCCATTATATAAATACATAAACACATATGTACATACACACATACATCCTTGTTGTAAAAAAACTTACAACATACAGGAAAGCACAATAGAAATAAAAATCATTAACCTACCGTCCAAAGATAATCATTGTTAAAATCTTGGTTCATGTCCTACTAGGAATCTTATTCATTCATATACATAAATAATATATACATGATATAAATTCATATACATTTGTTTATAACATTTTGATCACAGTATGTATAACTTTTCAGCTTGGTTTGTTTTTTGTTTGTTTAACAAAATATCTCATATACTTTTCCTGACATTAAGTATCTTTAATACCATAATTTTTATGGTTTCGAAGCATTTCAGCGTATACTTGTAGCATGAGTTATTTATTGTTTCTAGGTTTTCAATATTATAAATACTTATACAAACAGCCTTATGCATCTTTGTATACATCACTAACTACCTCTATAGGACTTATTTGCAAAAAGTGGAATGGTAGTGCCTATGAAGCATTTCTCATTGATGAAAGCCAAAAGAAATAGCAAAATGTAAATAAAAGAATATTAGTGAAATCAAAGAAAAAATGATAATTACCTGACAAGGTAGCATGAAATCCCATGTCTTCTATTGCATCTCTCAAGGTTTCTGGAGAGGTTAGTAGAGGATCATACTCAATAGTCCCACTGCTATTTGCAAGGGAGACTTGTATGGATTTTACACCTGCCTTTTTTGATATGACACCCTCAATAGATTGCACACAAGAATTACAAGTCATGCCATCAATGTTTATCACAGTTTCTTGTGTCAGAGGCTGGCTAACTATGTCCAAAGGAATCTTTTGAAGACATGAGCTGGAGGGAGAGTTCAGGGTACTCTTAACTTCATTTGCAATGCTAACTCTATATTGCCCTGGTGATACAGCTTCTATTGCTTTTCTCAGGGCTTCTGGAGTGACTGAGCTTGCATTGTACTTTATAATGGCAGACCTATTCTCTAAAGAAACTACTATGCTGCTTACATATTGGAGTGTAGATAAAGCACTTTCAATATTTGACACACATGATTTACAATGCATGCCATCTACGATGAAAGTGGCTGTGGAGTCACTGGTGTATGACGGACTCCTTCGCTGTGATCCTTCTGAGGATTTGACTGGTGTGTTCTTTAGACGCTCCACATCAATAGCTCCCAATTTGAGGCACTTGGGCTGTTTTTTGATGAATGCTGGAAAGCCCATAGCTTCAATCTGTTTTTTTATTTCCTCTACTGTAATGAGATGAGGTTGATAAACAATAGTAGCTTCTTGGTTGTCCAGGGAGACTAGTTAATAAAAAGAAACAATTATTTCATTCAGTTATTCCTGGGCCACTTCAGAAAACATCTGAATCGATAACCACAAATAATTGTTTTTCTCTCACTTTTGTCATCATCTTTCCTTAAAATAATTTTCTTCTTTTCAGAAAATAGTATTGACATAGACGGGAAACAAGTAAAAGATATGACTATTATAGCTATGGGCTCTAAGTTTCAGCATGCCTTAGTAGAAACATATCGGAGGTAAAGAGTATCCCAGGTATGTTGTATTGAGAACCCTGAACTCCATGAATCATCACCGCAGCTGCCGTTTCTGCTAAATTTCAATTCAAGGTTCACGTAACCTTTAATTATAATCATTAACTTTATTGACATTAATCCTGGGACTATGCTGTACCTCAAACTTCAATGAAGTAATAAGTACTCTAGTCCCATGGATTCAAAACCCATGCTTAGGAAGAAAGTCAAAAGTTAAAAGATCAAAACAGAAAACTAAGCCTTACAAAATAATCAAACAATACCAGATATATTACCTTTAATTCGCTGAACACCTTGAAGTTTCCCAATTTTTCCTTCGATGGTGCTAGTGCACGAATGGCAGGTCATTCCTTCCACTTTCATCTTCAGCATGACTTCACCTGCTTGACCCACACTATGATCTTCGCAATTTCCTGACTTTTTCTCCAGTGTTCCAATATCTAAACTGAGATCTGGAACCAGCTCTATTATCTGATTGGCATTCACTATAGAAGGGATTATTGTCACTACTGCAGTTCTTTGCTGAGGGGAAATTTTAACATCTGTCACGCCCTTGGTCTTGAGCAATGTGCTTTGGATATAGTCCCATGGTGGAGCCAGTGAAGCAGTAAGAGTCAGAAACACGGTGTCAGTTAAAACAGGGAGAGGGTTAGGATTATGGAGAATAGCATCAAAGCCCATGTCGTCGATAGCTTCCTGTAGGGTCTTTGGGGTCTGTAGTTTAGGGTCATAAATAATAGTTGCATTTTTTTCTTCCAGTGAAACCTTTTGGGAAGAAATTTCAGAAATCAATTTAATTAAATTATGACACAGGACTTAAAAAATATTAATCATTGCACCACATTCAAGAAGAATGAAACAAATAACTCAACCTAATGAAGTTTCTCTAGTAGTTTTCATCTTTACTATTCTCATTAGAAAGAAACATAAAATGTCTTGTGTACCTACAAGAATGGTAAAGTTATACGTAGGCGTACATGATTGTGGTACTCATCAGGCATTTGAAACGTGTGCACGGACAAACACACCCCAGAATTTCACAACAAAGTACAAACTACTCTTTCCTACCACCTCCCTTCACAAATTACTCCAACACTTCATACTGTACCAATTCAAAAAGTTATACAGGAAACAGGATCAACTACAGAAAAATAAAAGGTAATACGAAGTTTAATCTTAAAAAATGTTCAATTCCCGAAAATATGTACAACTATTACATATCAATTAAAAAACAGATATCCTAAGTGTGCTCTAATAAATAAATAAAAATTAAAAAGATTTTTAATTAAGGTAATTTTGTTGGCAAGAAAAGATATAAACATACCAATTTGTGAGAGAAGACAGTATTCATAGAATTTTGTAGCATATACTCCTATATCCCCCTAAGTCACTAGGGCACAGTATTAATTTTGTTCAAAATAAGAACATCTTTGTTGTTTTTCCTGATTAGATTATAGACCAATGACTATGCTCTTAAAGCTCAGCTACTGCATGTAATTTAACTACTGTCATGACTGCACTTCTTTGGCTAACATCTTACAAAGATTAATAATGAAGACAGACAGACAGACACACACACACACACACACACATCCATACAAATACTGGGTTGGGAGTCAGAAGATTTGAGTTCCAGTGTCAATTCTCCACTTAGTAGTCAACTACACTCATTAGTTCTAGCATCCGAAAAATGAGAAAATATGCCCCATTATCTCTCAGGGCTGTTATAAGGATCATATGAGTAAATAAATAGGAAAGTCATTTGTAACTGCAATGAGGTGTGTAAAAGTAACTGAAGAACTGATATTTATCGAGCACTTACTATGTGTGTCAGGAACTGGAATTCTCAGGATATAAAGCTAAATATATCACAGTCACAGGAAGCACTATTAGGACAGAGAATACAGAAAAGGGATACTCATTCATCCCTGGGAATATGGGTCAAAAAAGGCTTCTCAGGGGAGATAACACCTGAGCATTAAAGGACAAACAGGAATCTGCAAGGATATATGAGGCAGGGAATTTCAGACAGATGAAAACACAAAAGTAGGGAAAGATGAAAGGCTGGAGAATTAGGCAACTGCTTTATTGTGAGGTCTTATATACCAATAATGGTTTGTAATATATCCTATAGGTAATGAGGAGTCATGGAAAAGTTAAGCATAGAAATGACATGATCAGATTTTCATTTTAGAGAAGAAACGTTTTGGAGGCAGTGTGGAAGATGGTATTAAGGTAGAGTAGAATGATGCAGGAGGAAGGGAAATCAGCTAGGAGGCTATTGCAATTGCAACAGTGATGCATAGAGGGTCTGAATTAAGGCATGAACACTGGGGGTAAAGAGAAAAGGGGCAGTTCCAAGGTACATTTAGGAGGGCAGGGCCTACTAATGAGATATAAAGGGAAAGGGAGCTGACTAGGATTACTCGAAGGTTTCTGGCTTGGACCAGTGGCTAGATGATGATGCCATTAACTGATATCAGAAAGAGAGGAGGAAAACAGGAGGAATTTAAGAGGTGAGAGTTGAGAGAAAGGAGAGATGATGAATTTAGTTCTGGAACTGTTGATTTTGAGATGCCAGTAGGATATCAATATTCAAAAAGCAGTTTAAAATATGGGAATTATTATAATTATTAATTCTTAGTAAAAAGCTTTGTTCCATAAAATAAAAACTCAAAAATATATTTAAAAGTAATTCAGAGGAGAAAATCTCACTTTCAATTGTCCACAATAGTTATATTAAATCTTTCACCTATTTTAATGAACTTCCTATTTTTATCACTTCTTTTAGCTTGATAATTGATGACTATATATTTGGTGAAAATCTGAAATTTGCTCATGACATATAAAGTTTCTAAGACTCTGATAATTCTAGTTGGTTAGCTCGTTCTTAGTGATGAAAGAGATCACCATTATAAATGATCCAAAACAAAAGAATTAGGGAAACAATTTACATTTGGTATTGGATTACACTATTTAACATTTTCCAAGAATAAACCACAGACTAGCCAAACCACATAGAGTTGAGACATAAACTTTTGAAAGAGATGCAGTATAACTGCAGCCACTATCAAATGAAGGCTTTTGTGTCTTTTTGTTTTTAAAGAGATCCTCTTTTAAACTTTAATCTCATCCCCCTTAGGCCAATGATTTTCTGATTTAAAAAATGACTTTAAGTAATTTAAACATCCGAACTAAAGGGGAAAATGGAGAACAGAACAGTGGCTTCTAGGAGCTAGAGGTGGGAAACAGGGTAGCATGAGAGCGTTTTGGGGGGTAATAGTACTGTGCTACGTACTGGTTGGTGGTATAGTTCCGTGAATCTATACATGTATTAACGTTCACAAAACCCTCATCTCTACAAAAATTTTTTATTAGTTGCACAGTGGTGGCACATGCCTGTAAGTCCCAGCTACTCAGAAGGTTGAGGTGGAAGGATCAGTTGAGCCCAGGAGTTCCAGGTTACTGGAATAAATAAAAAAAATAAGAGGCCCCAGAGAGCTGCCTTGCCTGTTCTACCACGTGAGGACAACGAGAAGGTGCCACCTATGAACCAGGAAGTCAACCTTCACCAGACACCAAATTTGCCTATAGCTTGATTTTGGACTTCTCAGCTTCCAGAACTGGAAGAAATAAATTTCTGTTGTTTATAAGCCACCCAGTTTATGGTATTTTGTTATAGTAGCCTGAACAGACTAAGACAAAGGTAATCCAGTTTCCTACATAAAGGTTAGGAAATTGAATAAATTGCCCAAGAAACCCAGCAAGAAAATGAAAGA
Source organism: Avahi laniger (assembly GCA_963575035.1). Lineage (NCBI taxonomy): Eukaryota > Metazoa > Chordata > Mammalia > Primates > Indriidae > Avahi > Avahi laniger. The sequence continues at coordinate 1,075 of CAUYSK010078951.1, read as the reverse complement.
GCTAGGATTCAAATGCAAGTGTATGTAACTCCAAAGTCCGTACTCTTTCCATCTATAAATGATTAGGCTAGATGATCGCCGATTTCCTGGAAAAACTAAAATTCTGTGCCTGTGATTTGAGCAATGTGTGGCTTATGAGTAAAAATACCCGAAAAACATAAAATATTTTTAGTGTTTAAACCAAATTTTATTATTTGTTTTCCCCACACACACATTTCACATTTTCTCCCATGCTCATTTAAATTTAAAATGATTTAAAAACATATTTCTTTGGGTTTTTAGCAGAATTGACAATCAGGACATTTAAATATTTCCCCATTTTTAACAGTCACTATGGGGAAAGTTCCTTGGCAAAAGTTTTAGTACACTGAAATTCTTTTTTATCCCTCAGGTATCAATTTATATGTCATCACAATAAATTCAGGTTAGCATGCTACTCAGTGTGACAGCTTCAGATGCTTTAAAGTTCACTTTCTCAAGTCTCTTGTATATAATGGCTAAAGAATTAAAATTTTTTTAAAAAAGCTCACTTTCTTACATTTTCATATAACAACTCAACATAAAGGTAATTAGAGATTTTTCAGAGCTTGAAAGGATTCTATCATTTTACATATGTGGAGACTGAGGTCAGAAAAGTGAAATAATTCATCAATAACCCTCAATTTCTAATATATTTGATCCATCATTTATGTTTTTTTTTTGAGACAGAGTCTCACCGTGTTGCCCGGGCTAGAGTGCCGTGGCGTCATCCTAGCTCACAGCAACCTCAAACTGCTGGGCTCAAGCGATCCTCCTGCCTCAGCCTCCCGAGTAGCTGGGACTACGGGTATGCACCACCATGCCCGGCTAATTTTTTCTGTATATTTTTAGTTGTCCAATTAATTTCTTTCTAATTTTTAGTAGAGACAGGGCCTCGCTCTTGCTCAGGCTGGTCTCGAACTCCTGAGCTCAAACAATACGCCCGCCTCGGCTTCCCAGAGTGCTAGGATTACAGGCATGAACCACCGCGCCTCGCCAGATTTATGGTTTTTTAAAAAGTGTGGTTAAATAGTATTATTAATTAATACCTTGCTTA
>CAUYSK010078949.1:0-17173 GCA_963575035.1 Avahi laniger | reverse complement strand
CCCCCCCCCCCCCCCCCCCCCCCCCCCCCCCCCCCCCCCCCCCCCCCCCCCCCCCCCCCCCCCCCCCCCCCCCCCCCCCCCCCCCCCCCCCCCCCCCCCCCCCCCCCCCACGAAGAAAAGAAAAGAAGCAAGCTGTAGAATATGTTCAGTATGCATCCATTTATTCAAAGGTCAAAAGCATGCAAAAGTAATATGTTGTTAGAGATACAAACGTTCAGAAATATTATAAAGAAAATCATAGCAACAGTAAACACAAAATTTAGAATATTCGTTACCTCTGAGGAGACAGAGAAAGGGATAGAATCTGGGCAGAAGTAGAAGCAAGGACTACAAGATAACATTTATGTTCCTTTTTTTTTTCCCAAGGTAATGTTCATATTAAACTGGCTGCTAAGTAGAGGTGTGTGTTGTATTTTTTTTTAACCTAATCCATAGTATATAAATATTCTTTTGTTCTACTCACTGTTTAATTTTAAAAATTTTTTAAACCAGAGCAATTAAAATGTCTTTGATGCAGAGTCTGTTTGCTAGGTTTGTTTCTCATTTGTTTGCAATTGTAAGAACTTGTTTATCTCAGAAGTTCTTAAGAAGGACCATTTGAGCCTCTAAAAGGCATGCTTTGCCAAATAAAATTAGAGTCTTAGATCTGGAAATGCTCTTAGAAAATAATTTGATGCAGGCACCAGCCTCAAGGCCTGAGAGTGTCCCAATGGAAACTCAAAGTTTGGAGACATAGTCATCCCAGCCTACTCTCAAACTGCTTTTTTTACCTTTAGGACAGTCAAAAGTTATTCCTTAAAGTCCACCTAAAATCATTCTTGCTCTAATATTCTATACTGGAAAAATTAAGGGAAACCAAGAAGCGTCAAAGACTAAGGATGGGCGATTTTCAAACCAGTCAAAACATGGGATGTGGAAACTATAGACGTGAAAAAATATCCATTGTGTCCTAAGCTTTATTTTAGAACATATTATTAACCAGAAAAATAGGAAGAATTTTTTAGAATCACGATAATTTAGAATCTGCAATGGTTCAAAAAGAACAAATCAAGCCAAAGTAATTTCATTTCCTTGGTTTACTCAAGAGAATGTCTCCTCTGGTACACCCAGTTTACGTAAAGGCCTATTTACTGATTTATGAATTGCATTCACAGAAAGCAATAACTTTTCAACTTTTTTGACCACAGCCCACAGTAAGAAATTAGTTTTATCTTGTGACTCAGCATACACATACATATATATGACTGAAAAATAAGTTTTCCAAAACAATACTTTAGGTGTGTTGCCCTCCTATATTTGCTATTCTATCCCATTTTAGTTTTGAAACAGTGCTGGTCATGACCCACTAACAAATTTCATGACCCACTAATGGGTAACATCCTCTCAAAAGGTGTGCTGTAGGACTTTGTGTAGTGAAAGAAGAATTAAGAATAAATATGTAAAACATAATAAAGCTGGATAGGACAGAATCTTAGTTTTGTTCCTCATAAAGGGGACCCTGAGAAAAGGACTTGGGTGCAGGTAGTTTAGTTGGGAGGTGATCCCAGGAAACACAGTGAGAAAGTAGGGGAAATGAGAAAGGGAAAAGACAATAATAATGTGCTGATAAGCAGGTTACTTCTGGGGGCACCTTGACTCATTCTCACTGGGGAGCCTCCAGGGAAACACAACCCAGAGACATAGAAGCTGGGGCATTTATCCACTGACTCCCCCTCTTTCTTGGCTGAGGGCTGGACTCAGGAGTGTTAAATCCCCTACTCTTCTAGAATTTATGGCTGAGCAAACTCCCACAGCACTAAAGAAAGCCTAAAGGTAAAGCCTTTGAGACATAGAGACATCAAAGGCAAGAAGCTGTCACATGTTCAGGAATTGCCCACTTCTGCTGAGGTGAATGCAAAGGTGGGCTGAGGGGAGATGGCACAGAGCATGAACAGCATTGACTAGAGATGGGCAAAAACAGCAGATGAAGAAATCATTGTACGCAGTGGCTGGTTTGAAACCTACAAGGAGGAATTTAATAGAGGTTATAAACATGAAGTCTTGTATTTCCCTTTCCACACTAAGCTGTGCACCCAGCATGGGGAAGACCCGGCAGGCTTGGGAAAGAGTGACCAGCTGTTGCCCACATTGTGAGCCAGCAGGTGAAGCAGCTTCTATTAATAAAAAAGAGAGAGCAACAGTGGCCTGTAAGAGGACAGAGGCTAAACCACAGAAGTGTGGCTTATTCTAGACTGAACCAACCATACTAGAATATCAGGCCATTTAGACCAATTTCTTTTTTCCCTTTTATTTTTAGTTGACACACAATAATTGTACATATTTATGGGATACAGAGTGATATTTTGATATGTGTTTACAATGTGTAATGATCAAATCAGGGTAATTAGCATATCCATCACCTCTAATATTTATCACTTGGGGCCGCATTTTGAAAAGGACAGATACACCAGAAGATGCTAGAAAGAAAAACCAGAAAGTGACCAATATGGGATAGCTTTCATCACAAACAAATAAGTAAACAAATAAATAAAAAGTTTGTTGAATGGGAAAGAACCTTTAGATTTGTATCATGAAAAAAAATTAGACTAAAGGAAATAGAATCCCTCTGCTCTGATTTCTCAATGGCTGTCACATGGATAAAAATAGAGAAAGAGAGACTTACCCCGTGCAGTTGCAAAAGTTAGAAATGAGGACACTGACTTGAAGTTAAGCAGAACTGGTTTCAACCTAATTTGAGGCAGGACTTTCTAAGGCTTCGAGAAAATCTTGAGACACCATCAAAACTTACTGAAGCTGAAAGTACTCCCATGAGGCTGAAGGATGCTGGTAAGGTGGCTGAGATGGGGGAATCCTGCACTGGGGATTAGGGCGGAGTTCTAAGGCACTTTCCAAGGTTAAGATTCCATAGTCCTGTGAAATTGTAATACCAAATAATGTCTCACACACAGTCTCCAGATCAACTTTTGCGTCATGGAAAAGCAATCTTTGTGGAGGAGTGGTGGATAGAAAGATGGAGGAAAGGGTGAGACAAGACTCTAAAAGTAAGAGAGAGAAATAATAAAAAGGCAGAATGATGAAAGCCCAGAAAATATCATTTCCTCAGCTCTGGGAAGGAAGGAAGGATCTGTGGCTTTCAGTCCACCGATGGTCACAAACTCGGGCTCCCGATTCTTCCCCTGCTGTAAAAGAAAGGTGGGAGATAGAAGAGAGAAGCCTTAGAGAATACTAATTTCCTGTGTCTCAGATTCAATTCAAAGAGAGAAACAAGAGGTGTCAGTGCTGTCATTTAGAAAATTAGCTCCAGACTCTTTATCACACATATTGTTGGAGCCTCAGAGCACAGATATGCAGGGAAACTATGAGTCCAGATGTGCCCTGGCTTGTTAAAAGCACTCACAGCGAATATTAAACAAATAGGCGCCCTGGGGTGGGGGCCAAGATCACTGCATGATTATTGCTGTGATTGTGGGCTGTGGTAAATGCCTCTTTTTAAGTAGGATTCTGCAACACTGATGGTACAAACATAAAGCAGGTGCCAGGAAGCAAAGGTACTGTGGAGAGCAGAATAAAATGGCTTTAAAAGGAAAGTGAATTTTAAAAATGGATGAAAAAGGTGACTTATTGCATAATAAAGGACATTAGTGAAATATTAAGTTCTGGGGCCTACGTAAAAATCAGGGATCATGCCATAAGCCACTTGTCTCCTCTTACACACTTTTCACAACCTGCCCACCATTAGAGTTATCTCTCTTTTGTATGATTTTTATAAACGTTTTATTTTTTAAAAAAGTACATAATTCAATGAATTATCACAAACCGACACACCCATGGAAACAGTACTTGGATCAAGAAATAGAACACAACCAGAATCCTGCCCCTATCTTGACTTCTAACATCACAAGTTGGTTTTCTTTCATATAATGTATTGAAAGAAAGTTATGAGTGGATTAAAAACTCAGTGTGTTGTCTTCAGAAGTGAGATTCTGGGAGGAGCATAGAGTCTTTATAGAAGACTAGGAGTAAATCAATGAATCAATGGAGTGGGATGCTAAGAATCCTCATCTAGCTCTGCTACTAGGTAGCCATGTGACTTTGGCCAGCCCCACCATCACTCAGTTGCCTTAGTTTCTTTCTGTTTAAACAGGAAATTGATGTATTATATTGAAAATTTTTAAAATTAAGATGTAGGCCCTGTATCAGAGGGAAAGACTTGATTTCAAGATTTTAAGAAGGTTATAGATGAGGCGGGAGAAAAGACTGATGAAACGACAGAGTAGCTGGAGAAAAGGAGAGAAGGTTTCAGATACCAGGGTTGGATGCTCTAGTGGAAAGCAGTATGACCCCATTTTAGACTTCAGTCACGATTGGTTCAAAAGAGAAGACTTCAAAAGAGCCCATTAAATTGGAGGATTTGGCATTTGTTGATATTTTGAACAGAACATGGATATTAACACAAATGTTGTTTTCCAAACCTCAGCCCTTGCTGGAACTATTCAGTTCTAATTTCAGATGTCTGCTCAAAATAAGAATGTGTGGCTGGTTCATTTGTGATTAGAAATAGCTTGTATGGAGTAGGAAGCTGAGCCAAACACCTGAGCCAGGGCCACCTATCCCATGACTTATGTGGCTCATGGGTCTACTGCTCAAAGTGGCTCATGGGTCTGACTACACTGGGAAATAAACCATGCAGTTCCTCACAGTTAATTCTTGTATAGATGAGTGGATATCATTTCACTTATGTTTTAAAGCTGTTTAATGTTTAATGATAATAATATAAGGGCCAAAATAAAAGCAATTAGTTGAAAAGTTTAACAAAAGCCTCATCTACATGAAAGATCATCTTTTACTGAATCTCTCCCAATTCCATGATTTCCATTTCCCGAGCTACAGGTATGATTTCTCATTCACTCCTCAAATGAGCTATCTAATAAAGCAGAAGAAGGACATTATCTTAGTCCACTTTCTGTTACTATAACAGAATACTACAGACTGAGTAATTTATAAAGAAAAGAAATTTATTTGGTTCACAGTTCTGGAGGCTAGGAAGTCCAAGGGCATGGCACTGGCACCTGGTGAGGCCTTAGTGCTGCATCATCCCATGGTGGAAAGGTGGAGGGTGGAAGTGAGTCCATAAGACAGAGAGAAAATGGGGGCTGAACTCCCCCCTTTTATCAGGAACTCACTTCTGTGGTAAAATGATTAATCCAATCATGAGAGCAAAGCCCTTGTGATTTAATCACCTCTTAAAGGCCCACTTCTTAATACCGTTACAATCGCAATTAAATCTCAAAGTGAGTTTCAGAGGGGACATTCAAACCATAGCAGACATATAGCATTTGACGCATGATCATTCTGCATGGTTACATTCCTTTCATTATTAATATATAATTATTGGCACTACCTCATGAAAAAAAGGCTTTGAATGGGACTGAGTTTACTTAAAGGAACAAACATAACTGTGCTAGGTACAGATATAGTACCCTTTCGAATTTTCAAGGTGACTCCATAAGACCACTATTTCCCACTTTTTAGATTGTGTTTTTTTCTTCTCTCATCCTAGTAAATATATTTTTGTAAAGCAGAAAGATTTGGAAACCTTTCCAATGATAAAGATTCCAATCATTTCTCTAAACTGTAATATTTATAAAACCTCGTGCAAAAGACTTTTTACCATCTGCAATAAAATCAAAAGATATTTATCAAGGTCTAACAATAATCTTGGCACCACAGTCCAGAAAAAGTAGCAAAGAAAGAAAGGAAGGAACGAATGAGCGAAAGAAAGAAAGAAGGGAGAAGGAAATCACCTATTTGGCTCCCATGAAAAGGATAATGTAACATTAAAAAACAAGTCACGAAATTTCAGTTTGGGGTAAAATGGAGTAATCACACTCCACCCTGTCTTTCCTATTGAATGCAGTTGAAAAACCTGAGCAAAATACATTGAACAGCTATTTGATGACTCTGAAAAGTAAACAAACATTAGGAGGCAGACTGGAGAAGAAGATAGAATTTAAAGTACCACTGAATTGCTGGTGACTTTCCCATTTTTCCTCCAGTATCTTCTGGCTTAGACTCAAGTCAGACTAAACACAGAAGTAGACATGGGGTGCAGAAATAATTGAAGCAGAAGCTGTCCAGCCCTCACTCTAAGAGTGGAAAAGGGGACTTCTAATGCTTTAGGGAGAATGGAGAAACTACCAAAACTCACCCAAGATGAAATAGATAATCTTACTAAAAAGAAATCTCCAGGCCCAGATGATTACACTGATGAATTCTACCAAATATTTAAAGAATAAATAATACCTATACCAAATTTTAATAATCCACTCATGAATTGATGGGCACTTGGGTTGTTTTCACATCCTTGCAATAGTGAATTGTGCTGCCATAAACATTTGGGTGGGTCCAAATGTCTTTATTATATAGAATATCTTTTGCTCTTTTGGGTAGATGCCTAATTGTGCTATTGCTGGATGGAATGGTATTTCTATTTTTAGCTCTTTGAGGTATCTCCAAATTCTTTTCCACAGAGGATGCACTAATTTGCAGTCCCACCAGCAGTGTAAGAGTGTTCCTATCTCTCCACATCCTTGCCAGCACCTCTTATATTTTCCTGGATTAAACTTGAGCCCATTATCCAAAGTGAAGTATCACAAGATCGGAAGAATGGGCTTTACTTGTACTCGCCATCACATTGGCACTAACTGATTAACACTATGGTGCTCACATGGTAGTAATATTCTGCAGGGATTAAAGGACACGGGGAGCATTGTAGAGGGGAAAGGCATGCCTCTAACCCTTGCTTGGGTGAGGCAAAGACATGAAATGTAACCAAAATGTCTGTACCCTCATAATACCCTGAAATTAAAAAAAAGAATAAATAATACCAATTCTACAGAATAGTTTCCACAAAATAGAAGTGGAAGGAACATGTCCCAACATATTTTACAAGGCCAGCATTACACTGATGCCAAAACCAGACAAAACATTACATAAAAATAAAACTATAAGACAATATCCATCATGAACACAGATGCAAAAATACTCAACAAAATATTACCCAGTAAAACCCAGCAATACATAAAAAGAATAATATACCAATACCAAATGGTATATATCCTGAGAATGTGAAGCTGGCTTAATATTCAAAAATCAATCAGTCAGTGTAACCCACAACATTAACAGATTAACGAAGAAAATCCACATGACCATATCAATTGATATGGAAAATGCATTTAACAAAATTTAACATCCATTTATGATAAAAACTTACAGCACACTAGAAAGAGAAAAGAACTTCCTCAACCTGATAAAGAGATCTACAGAAAGCCTACAGTTAACATCATACTTCATGGTGAAAGACTGAGGTGCTTCCCCCTGAGATTGGGAACAACACAATGATGTCCATTCTCACTACTTTTATTCAGTATTATACTGGTAGTCATAGCCAGTGTGATAAGAGAAGACAAAAATAAAAGATATGAAGATTAGAAAGGAAGAAATAAACTTGTCCCTATTCACAGATGACATGATTGTCTATGTATTAATAGAAAATTCCAAAGAATCTACAAAATAACACCTGAGGTTAGCAAGATCACAAGATACAATGTCAAAACATCAAACTTGATTGTATTTCTATATGATAGCCACGAACCATTAGAGAGTGAAATCAAGGAAATATATATTTCTGGTAGCTCCAGAAAAGAAATTCTTAGTTATAGATCTAACAAAACATGTACTGAATCTGTATGCTGAAAATTATAAAATGCTCATGAAAGAAATCAAATAAGACCTAAATAGATGGAGAAATATACTGTGTCATGGATTGGAAGATTCAAATATTAAAGACGTCAGGTCTCCCCAAATTTATCATATTAATAGATTTAACATAATTCCAATCAGAATATGAGTAAGATTTTTTTGTAGATACAGAGAAGCTCATTTTAAAATTTATATGGAATTTATAGCCAAAACAATTTTGGAAAAGAAGAATAAAGTTGGAGAAATCACACTACTCAATTTTAAGACATATTAGAAAGCTACAGTAATCAATACAGTATTGGTATTGGTGAAGAGATAATCATATAGATCAATGGATCAGAATAAATAACCCAGAAACCCAAATCTGAATAAAAATTGCCAATTAATTTTTGAAAAGGATACAAAAGCAACTCAGTAGAGTTTATTATGTGGCAAATATACCTAAAGTATAAAGCTGTTTTTTAAAACTGTGTATGTTCTTCTCACAGTTTTTTTTTTATTCCAGGAATTTCAGGAATGTAAAATGTATGAAGAGGGGCCTTTGGGATTCATGAAAATGTAAAATTATTTGGGACACTGCAGCTGTTCATCCAAGCTTCTTTTTTCCAAATTTAGAAACTAGATGAAAAATGTTCTGTTACTTCCTTCTCACATAATCGGTATCCTTATTAAGCACTCAGCATTGAATTTAATATTAGGCCCTGGAGAAAAAAATAATATATGATAACATAAAATAATACATTTCAAACTTTACCATTGATTACAAATGGATTCGAAGAAAAACTGATGGTCAAAGTAAATCTCTTACACATCAATAGTACCATGGAACACTAAAGCCCTTTGTTACGGGGGCCCAAATGATGCAAGTTACTTGAAATGAAAGGATGTCAGAGAACTTGAGGGCAGAACAAGAAGGCAGTGGGAAATTTTTTTAGGGAGCCCTAAAAACCAGACTGGCTTGGAAAAGCATGGTGGGAGACACCCACGTCCACTTGAGCTTACAGTAAATGATCTGCCTCAAATTGCTAGTGGCCAGTGGTTATTTAAGTCATGGCTAGCAATTTGTGGGTGTCTGTCACATAAAGTCCAGTGAAAGACACAGAGAAAATGGCTAGTCAGCCCTCTACAAGGAGTAGAAATGTGTGCAAGCTGTTTTGTGGGAGGTAGTGTAACCATACCTTATATTTGCACTGTACATTACAAATCACTTCCCTAGGAGAGCAGGTGGCTTTGTTCACATTTGGCAGATGAAAGCAGAAGTTAAGTTGGCTGAGTTCATCCAGTTAGCAGATGTACAATGATATTGAGCCTCTTTTCATATATCTTCTTTGTTTTAAGTGTCTGTTCAAATATTTTGCCCATTTTAAAAGTTGAGTTGCTTGTTTTCTTGTTAGGGAGTTTATAGAATTCTTTATATATTTTCCATTCACTTAATAATGTCATTGGAAGAGCAGAAATTTTTAATTTGGATGAAGTACGATTTAGCCATTATACCTTTTATAGGCCATACTTTTGGTGTCATATGTAAGAAATCTTTACCTAATTCAAGCTCAAAAAGATTTTATTCTGTTATTATCAAGAAAATTTATAATTATAGATTTTATATTTGGGTCTACAATCTATTTTCAGTTAATTTTTGCTTAATAAACTCTTTGACTTTGATGACAGGAAAAGACAGAACTCAGGGGGAGTGGGGAGGGAGGTGATGCTAGTACCAGTAAGCATTGGGAAATGAACCTTGAATATTCCAAGGCTGCAGATTTACTCAGTTCTATTGATTTTCAATGAATCTGGGCATGCCACATTCTGTAGCTAAACAGGCTAATACATTTGGCTAGCTAAACTGAGGTCCAGCATTTAATCAGAATGTACCCAGCAAACGTCCTGGAAAATTAAACTCCCATCTTTAATATGCCCTCCCAAACCAGCCCTGTAATGGACTGCCTGCAAAGTTGGCCACCAACAATTCCTACTACCTTGCACATGCATAACACTTCCCCCATTGAGAGATGGGACTCTTATCTACTACCACCATCACCCCAAATCTGGACCTGCCTTTGATTTGCTTTACCTAATAGAATGTGACAGAAGTGATGCTGTGACAGCTCTGGGTCTATGCCTTATGTGTCCTGGCAGTATTGGCTTTCATTCACCGGGAAGCCAGCTACATGCAAAGAAGTCTATTTACAGCCAGGGCGTGGTGACTCACGCCTGTAATCCTAGCACTCTGGGAGGCCGAGGCAGGAGGATTGTTTGAGCTCAGAGTTCAAGAACAGCCTGAACAAGAGCGAGACCCTGTCTCTACTAAAAACAGAAAGAAATTAGCTGGACAACTAAAAATATATAGAAAAAATTAGCCAGGCATTGTGGCGCATGCCTGTAGTCCAAGGATTGCTTGAGCCCAGGAGTTTGAGGTTGCTGTGAGCTGGGCTGATGCCACAGCACTCTAGCCCAGGCAACAGAGTGAGATTTTGTCTCAAAAAAAAAAAAAAAAAAAAAAGGAGTCCATTTACCCTCCTGGAGAGAAAGGTAATGTGGAGAGATGGAGAAGAGCTAGATAATGGGAAACTGCAGAGAGGTAGAGAGCGAGGCTGGCCATCCTAGTCATCCAGTCATTCCAGATAAAGTACCAGACAGGTGAGTGGAACCAACTTGGATCCTCCAGCCCCAGAGAGCTGCTCCAGCCAACACCATATGGACAAGAGATGAGCTGTCCCCCTGAGCCCTACCCAAACTGCAGAATCATGAGCAAATAGTTGCTGATGATTAAAGCCACTAAATGTTGGAGTGGTTTCTTATACAGCAATAAAGAAGTGAAACAATCCCCAAGTTTCCATCACAGAAGCCTCTCTTATAGTCCACTCACTGACCTAGATAGCTCTATTCAGCAGGAATCAATTCAGTAGAAAGAACTTTGGATCAGAAACCAAAATCCTGGGTTAAGTTCCAGCTTAGCTGTTGCCTGTGTGAGTTCCCTCAAAAGCAGACCCTAAGACAAGGTACAAGTAGTTGATTTGGAAGGTGATCCCAGGAAGCACAGTGATGAACTGGAGAAGAGACAAAGAGAAGAAGAGAAAGACAAAAAGGGCTCACTGGGTACCTGATGTGGGTCACTGCTGTGGACAACTAGAGCTCCACCCTCCTGAGGACTTTCCTCTCTTTTACCCGAATACCCTTGTGTAACTTCTACCCCATTAAGCATACTCTTAAATGTCCATTTTAACTTGATTTTGTTAAGGAAAAAAAATGGCCGTGGAGTAGATGGCTGGTGAGAGAATGATCCCTGCCAAACAGGAGCTTCCAGAGACAGCCTTGCTTCTACTGCTGTTTCACCAGAGACAATGTTCCACCTCTGTTCAAATATTTTTGCACAGGACCCCAAAAGGAAGACTCTAGACAGAGTCCATGGCACCGATAGTCTCAGGCACTCTGCCTTTAAATAGCCGAGACAATTAAGGCAGGATGTGACTTGTAAAATGTTACTTTTGGCCCTATTTTACAGAGCCAACAAAAAGAGTTAAAAGGATAGCTTTCTAAATGAAGGCATCACTCTGGTCCAAGGGAAAAACAATATTTTCTCCAATTCAAGCTCCTTCTATTGTTTAATATTATGAAGGGCCAAAGTGTGTCCCTGCCCAATGCCTAGAGCTGGCAGAGAGAAGAAACAGGAAAAAGACGCCTGTCTAAATCTGAGGTCAGCCCAAAGCAGGGCTCAACAAATGCCAATTCTTGTTCCCACCAAGGGGCATTCCCCAAGACCTGAAGTCTAACAGTCCCCATTCAACACAGACAGGTGAAAGGAGGACTAGCCTTTAGAGTAAAACCAGACAGCAGAACAAAAGCGATTTGTGATGTGGCATATGGTCCTCCAAAGCTTTAACTGTTCTCCACAGAGCTCAACTGAGACACAGGGAAGATATTTGTTCTGTGAAGTTTGGATTCAGTTGAGGGGTCTCACTTGGGGATCTGGAGGGCACATGTGGCCTTGAGGGTGGAGGTTCCCCACTCCTGCCTGGCTGAGGCCGTGTGGCATCAGAGAGCTACAGAACATGGGAAGAGGACACTGAGCAGGAAAAGCGCTCTCTTCGGCATTACATTCACATCAGATTTCCTCTGTTTCCTGGCAAACGAGATGAGTCCACTTCTTTACGGTTCTGTTCAGAAGGCAAAAACAAATCAAGAACCTATTCATCCATATCAGCTCTTCAGGCTTCACCTCCATTTGCCTCCTGTCAGGACAAAGATCTAGGCAAAACTATTTCAAAGGTACACCCATGATGGGAATACCTGCCCAGCAGAACACTCTGAAAACACTTAAAACAGTGTTTCTCGATGTGGACACTATGGGCATTTTGTTGGGGCCAGTTCTTTATTGTGTAAGTCTGTCCTGCACATTAAAAGGTTTTTAGCACCCCTAGCCTGGGCCCACTAAATGCTGGGAGGGCCCTTTCTCCATCACTGTGACAACCAATATCACCACCATGTATTTCCAAATACCCCGTAGGGGACTGGTGGTGGCATGGAAATTTTACGAAGATATCTTTTTTCAGTAAAGAAAGTAAGTTGTAGAACTTTCTTAAACCTATGTATGCCCTGTCCACATATATCTTTGTGGATATTTTTTTCTTTATAGTTGAGGTAAGCATATATGGTAAAATGCACAAATCTTAGGTGTATACAGCTCAATACATTTTTACATATGTGTATACTCATGAAACCCTCACCCAGATCAAGACACAGAACACTTCTGGAACTCTAGAAGACTTCCTGGTGGCCCCTACCATTGGCTACCCCTTAAAGACAGCCACTAATATGACTTTTAACACCATGGACTAGTTTTGCACGTTGTTGTTGAACTTCACATAAATGAAATTGTCCTGTGATCTCTTTTGCGTCTGGTTTCTTTCACTCTACATTATGTCTGCAAGTTTCCTCTCTGTTGTTGCATGTGGCAATACATTCTTTTTCACCTGTTTTGTTTCTTTAAATATCACGTGCATAAAAACATATAGAAGTTTATATCAAACTATTAAGAGTGGCAACTTCAGAAAAAGAAAAAAGAGAATGGAGTCAGGAGGAAAATGAGGGAGTAGAGCTGTTTTCAACTTTTTATGCCTGTTTGAATATTTTCCTAATGAACAGGTTTTATGTTTATGATTTTTAAAAGCATTCATCAGAGGACAGGTTCAGCTCATCTGCAATATCGAATAGGCCATTTTAAAGATATGCATAACTATTTGGACCACCAGGCCAAGCAAAGTAAACTATAACATAAGAGTTCTATTTTCTGACCACAAAGAAGTATAGAAATAGAAGTTGTTCAGTTGTCTTGTCTATTTTTGCTGAAAATCAAGGTCTGGGTGGCTTTCTCATCCCTCACTTCCCTCTGTTATCTTCGGCACCCAACTCATGGAGGAAGTAAAATAACTTAGGGGTTCCTCACTCCTTACCTTCAAGCCTCAATGTCACTGGGACTTTCAAACTAAGTGACAACACAGCAATTACAAACTCTCTAAGAGCAAACAATGAAAAGTGCAGTCCCAAGGCTGTGACACCACTGACCCTGACAGAGAATGGCAAAGGAAGAAGTTTTGGAATAATAGAGAGCAAACTGAGCTTTGAGAAGGGAGGCACAACTGTCTTGTGCAGACAGCTGCTGTCTGGGGACTGCAGCCTTCCTCTGATCTGAATGCATCCTGAGGCTTTCCCATGGAGAGGAGGGTCACTCATTGTGAGCTGGAGCACCAGTGAAAGCCATCTGGACTTCGCTGGCCTGGAAAGATGGGTTTGGAATTTGGATGAGGAAATTTTGCAGAGGAGAGTATTCCGAAAGAGGCAATAATATGCAGAGGAGGAGAGAGAAACATCCCAAGGGCTATTTCCCCATTTTATTCACATTTTAATACACAAAAAACATATTTTAAAGAACACATGTTTGCAACTGTCAAGAGCTGGTGGTTTTCAACTTGAGGAAACTTCCTCTAACCAAGTATGCACACAACTGCTTACAGGGACAGATGTGGGACATATGATGCTACCCAAAGGTTGTGCTTTTTGTTCTTCCCCTTTTCCATTCCCCTAAGCCTGCAGTGGTCACTGCCACCAGGAAATGCTTCAGGAAATTTAATGTCATGTTCCCAAATGTCCTGTCCTGAAACCAAAAACACAGTTTTCATTAAAAACGACAAATGTGAAGCAATAGTCTAATGAGATGTTCAGAGAAAACAATTTGGAAATGTCCATACCAGTGGTTCTCATCCTCAAGTGTGCATCAGAATTACTCAGAAGTTCTGTTAAAACACAGATTGCTAAGTCCAACTTCCCCCATGCCCAGCTTCTGTGGGGTGTGGCCTGAGAATGTATATATCTAATAAGTTCCCAGGTGATGCTCCTGCTGTTACTGCTGACCTGCCGATCACACTTTGAGATCCTGTGGTCCTCACTATTCCTCCCTGTCCTCTCTCAGAGATTAACAAGGTACATTAGCATGTTGATGACCTTGAGAAGTCCTGCAATAAAGAAACCACCTTATCCTAGCATTTCCCAACTTCATTATAATGCATCCTGCTGCCCACGGAACATCTATGAGTCTCTCTGGAAAGTGGTGCTTTAAGGAAGAGGGTAGGAGGCGGTGGAAGGCTGTGGGCCATATCACGTAGCAGGATCTTGGCAGGGCAGCAGATCTGGAGAGACCAGAGCCTGCTGCCCAGAAATCCAGACACCATCAAAGAAGTCTGCCAACAGATAACAGAGACCGGTCCACCTCCAGCCTCAAATTAGGACACAGGGTCTTACCCAAGATTTGGTAAGAGTAAAACAGGGACCTAGTTTTCAAAGGGACTAAGATATCAGGATGTTACCAAGCCTCAAACCTAGAGCATGAGACATCCAGTTATGTGTCAGGTAAATTAACAGTACAATATACAATGCTAGTTACAGCACACTGGCCTTGACCCCCAAGATAAGTACTGAGCTGAGCCTTATGGTGGGGAAGAAGCAGTCCCAAACACCTAGGGATTTTGTTAAAAGGTAGGTTCTGATCTCATAGGTCTGAGATGGCATTCAAAATTCTACATTTCCATAAAGCTCCCAGGGGAGGCTGGTTCTCAAACCACATTTTGAGTAGGAAGGCCTTGGATTAGAGGTTGGCAAAGTTTTTCTGTTAAAAAAAAAAAAAGTCTTTCAGCTTCACAGGCCATATAGTCTCCGTCAGAACTACTCAACTCATCAAGTAGCAGTAGACAATACCCAAACGAATGAACATGGCTGTGTTCCAATGACACTGAAATTTGAAGTTTATATCATTCTTCTTCTTCTTCTTCTGTTGATTTTTCAAACTAGTTTCAAATGTTGAAACCATTTTTATCTCAGCTGATCATATAAAAACAGGTAGTGAGCCATGTTTTGCATGCCTGGACTCAGTTTGCAGACCCCTACCCTAGATTACTGGCCCCTATCCAAGATCTACCAAATCAAAATATACAGAGGTTGGGCCAGGGAAAGCTCATTTCATCAGACCCACCTAGTGATCCTAATTCAGCCTGTCCAAACACCATTGCTGGGACGGGAATCACTTACCCACTCATTTCCCTGAAAGGGTGAGAGGCCCCCTTTAAGTGCTGTTAAGAGTTCAATTTTTCTGATTTGTCCAATTTGTGGAGCTTGAGGGGCTTAATGTGAGGAGCTGGATGTACAATCCTGACTACCCCACTGTCTCACTCTCACCCACATTCCAAAGTGGTACCTCCTCCCTAACCCCAGTGGCATCGGTTTTTGGAATGAAGATAAGTAGTCCCTGTGTCTTTAAAGGTTTCTCAGTTCCAGGAATTCTCAGTACCAGGACAAGGTCTTGCCAGGGAGGGCAGGAGCAGCCCTGATCACATTAGCCTGGTTTTCTTAAGGAGCTGAAGTTATTCATAAGGTACATCTTAGCTGCAGAGAAAAGCCATGCAGGGGCCCTGTAACCAATCAGTCTGAAGATGTGCTTTGCCACTGTTCGAGGCTAGGCCAGGCAGGGGCTGCACTCCTGGCAGGAAGACTTAAAAGAAGATGAAGTCAAGGGCTGTCTAATGATCCATTTGTTTTTGAGTTAGAGAAGGGAGGAGAAACATGCTTATCTCAGGAATGTCGGGGACTTAGGAAAGGAAGTCCAGAGGATTCAGGGATGAAGGCAAAGCCAACAGGAAAAGGGAGAGGAGGGGAAATGCACCCTTGTGTGACAGTTATAAACAGGCAAGGCATCCTGTCTTGGCAAAGGGCTGAACTCATTCATCAGACAAGTACTTCTCAAATTTTACCATGTATAAGAATCATCAGAGGGGTCTTGTTAAAATGCAGATGCTGGTCCAGTAGGTCTTGGGTGGGGCCTGAGCTTCTGCCCCTCCCAAGGGTACATAGATGCTTCTGGTATGCAAGCACAGCTTTTTGTTTTGTTCTCCTTTCACATAGCCACAAGCTATAAAGGAATATGGGGTCCATCGCTCTGTCCCATTTGGGGCTGAGCTGCTGACATCCAGGACTGTATATATGGTTGTTCAGGGAGTTCCCTGCACCACAGCACTCAATGTTACCCCCAAAAATGAGAAAGTAGGGTCTCAAATCCAGCCTGTCCTCCACTGTCTAAGTCTTGAGTCTTGTCTGCCTCTATACTTTTCCTCTCATCCAAGTATTAACCAGGCCCGACTCTGCTTAGCTTCTGAGATCAGATGAGATCTGGCGCATTCAGGGTGGTATGGCCATAGACTATACTTTTCCTAATTAGCCCAAAGTCTATCTCCTGACCAAGCCCTATGTCCAAAGATTTACATGTGTTCAGACAGGGCATTTTTTTTTTAATTGACCCAAAGGTGCTTAATGAGCTAGCAGTGGCCCTGCAGCCAGCAGTGAGAGGAGGGCAGGCACCAGTGGCTGACTCTTGCCAGGGTTCTGCCACAGTTGAATCCTGAAAGCATTATGCTAAGTGAAAGAAGCCAGACACAAAAGGACAAATACTGTGTGGTTCCATTTTCATGGAAGGACAATAATAGGCAAATCTAAAGAGACAGAAAACAGATTAGTGATTGCCTAGGGCTGGGGGTGATGAGGGATTGAGGAATGATGACTTAGGGGCTTGGAGTTTCTTTTGAAGGTAATGAAAATGTTCTAATATTGATTGTGGTGACAGATACACAACTTTATGAATATGCTAAGACTATTAAATTGTAAAGTTCAAATGGGTGAATTGTATGGTAAGTGAATTATATCGCAATAAAACTGTTAAAAATGTCATCACCAAAAGAGCACAAAACATTCTACTATAAAGACATCTGCACTCGAATGTTCTTGGCAGCACAATTCACTATTGCAAGAATGTGGAAACAACCCAAGTGCCCGTCAATCCATGAGTGGATTACCAAAATTTGGTATATGTTTA
>CAUYSK010078948.1:0-31924 GCA_963575035.1 Avahi laniger | reverse complement strand
TAATGGGATTGCTGGATCAAATGGTAGTTCTATTTGTAGCTCTTTGAGGTATCTCCATATTACTTTCTACAGAGGTTGTACTAGCTTGTAGTTCCACCAGCAGTGTGTGAGTGTTCCTATCTCTCTGCACCCACACGACATATGAAAAAATGCTCAACATCTCTAATCAGCAGGGAAATGCAAGTCAAAATCACAATGAGATATCACTTAACTCCAGTGAAAATGGCCTTTATCAAAAACTCCCAAAAAAATAAATACTCAATTTATTTAATACATAAGCATTACACCCAGTAAATATTATACCAAGTGTCCCCACCCTCATGGAGATTCCAAAATAGTACAAACACCTAGTGTTTCTATAGAGATTTGAAAATATCAACGTGTTGTCATTCTCTTGTGTTATCTTGAATGGTATTAAGAGGAACAAATTCACATTTACTATAACTAGTAAAGACCACATGTCTAGAAATAAGTAAAAGAGACTACAAGGTAGATAATGCTATTGAGAGCTGTTTGCTGAATATACAATTTCTTAAAAACATTTACTTAGTAAATGCTTAAAAGAAGTGAAAATGATACTAAGACCTAAAAAGACAGATCTAAAAAGTTTGTGCATTATAAAATATATATGTCTGTCTTATAAAAATAAAACAACACTACCACAAAAAACAGCATCCACTGCTTGCACACAAACACACACACACATTGTCAAATAGCAAAGTTGTAGATGAACAAACTAGTACATAAAGTGAACCACATTGTTCATTTAAAATCTCTTGGCTCATCTGCTTCAAGGGGACAAAAGGTAAATCATTCCATACTTAGCTCCATGGAAGAAAATGTTAACTGGAAAATTGGATAAATTTTGTACATATTTGACTCCTATGCATTAAGAAAAATATTTCAGTGTGGTAAGAAAACTTAACATGAGATCTACTCTCTCAAATTTTTAAGTGTACATGACAGTATTAACTATAGGCACTGTGTTGTATGGCAGATCTCTAAAACCTAATCATCTTGCAAAATTGAGACTTTCTGTTCTTTGACTAGCAACTCCCCATTTCCCCCTACTCCAACCCCTGGTAACCATCAGAACCTCTGATTCTGTAAGTTTGACTATTTTAGATGCTTCACACAAGTGGAATCAATCAATCACGCAGTTTTAGACTTCCTGTGACTGGTTTATTTCACTTAGCATGATGTCCCCAGGATCATCCATGTTGTTGCATGTGGCAGGATTTTCTTCCCTTTGAAGGCTGAATAATATTGCATTCTATGTATATACCGTATTTTCTTTTATCCATTCATCCCTCACTGGACATTTTGGTTGTTTCCACATCTTGTTTTTGCAAATAGTGATGCAGTGAACACTGGAGTACTAATGTCTCCTGTAGGTTTTGATTTCAAATCTTTTGGATAAATACCTAAAAAAGGGAATACTGGATCATATAAAGGGCTATTTTTAATATTTTGAGGACACTTCCTACTGTTTTCAATAGCTGCTACACTATTTTGCGTTTCCACCAGTAGTGTACAAGACATCAAACATCTCTACATCCTCATTAACATTTGTGGTCTTTTGATTTTTGATAACAGCCATATTAAAAAGTGTGAAGTAATATCTCATTATGGTTTTGATTTACATTTCACTGATGATTAGTGACAATGAGCATTTTTTCTTATACCTGTTGGCCATTTTTGTGTCTGTTTTTGGAGATTGTCTATTGAACTCTTAATCCCATTTTTTAATCTGGTTGATAGTTTTTGACTATTGAGTTGTAAAATTTCCTTATATATTTTGGAAATTCATCTCTTATCTGATATATGGTTTGCAAAAATTTTATTCCATTACCTAGGTTGTCTTTTCATTATGTTAATCATTTACTGTTATATGTAAAATTTTTATAGTTCAAAAATAGTCCCACTTGTCTATTTTTGCTTTTCTTACCTGCTTTTGGTGTCATATTCATGGAATCATTCATATTAAATGCCTCCATGAATATGGCATCCCATGCCTTGAAGTCTTACAGTTTTAGGTCTTACATTTAAGTCTTTAATCCACTTTGAGTTGATTTTTGTGTACAATTTAAGATAAGGATCCAATTTTATTCATTTGCATACGGATATCCAGTTGTCCCTAAGGCATTTGTTGAAGAGATTATCCTTTCCCAATTTTGTGTTCTTGGGACCTTTGTCAAAAAAGATTTGAACATATATGTGTGAATTTATTTCTGAGTTCTCTGTTCTGTTCCATTTGTCTATGTATCTGTCTTTATGGAAATAATAAAATTATATTTGCTATGTATTATATATTGTTTCAAAGTATACATATATTATAGAGTAAATAACTCTAGCTAACTAACATATGCTTTACCTCACATAGTTATCATTTTTGTGATGAGAACACTTTACATTCACTCTCTTACTATTACTACAGCTTTGGAATATAGTTTAAAATTGGGAAATGTGTTGCCTCTGAGCTTTGTTCCTCTCCCTCAAGATTGTTTTAGCTCTTTGGGGTCTTTTGTGATTCTAAATAAATTTTAGAGTTGCCTTTTCTAATGCTATAGAATTTTTTTCTAATTCTCTAAAAAATAGAATTTTATAAAATTTCTTTTCTGATTCTATAAAATTTCTTATCTAATTCTATTCTTAAAAATGTCATTGAGAATTGAGAAGGATTGTATTGAATCTAGATCACTTTGGATAGTATGGACGTTTTAACAATATTAAGTCTTCCAATCCATGAATACAGGATATCTTTCCATCCTCTTGTGTCTTATTTAATTTTTTTCATCAATGTTTTGTAGTTCTTTGTAGTTCTCTGTAGTTTTTCCTCCTTAGTTTATTCTGAAATATTTTGTGCTTTTCGATGCTATTGTAAATGGGATCGTTTTCCTAATTTCCTTTTTAGATAGTTTGTTGTTACTGTATGAAAACTCAAAACTGATTTTTGTATGTCAATTTTGTATCTTGCAACTTTACTAAATCTGTTTATTAATTCTAACAGGTTTTTTTGTGGAATCTTAGGTTTTTCTAGTAAATATATATCAGACCATGCCATCTGAAAACAGAGACACTGTTAATTCCTTCTTTCTGATTTGGGCACCATTTCAGTACATATGTATGTATGTATATATGTATGTATAATTGCTTAGGCTAGGAATTCCAGTACTATGTTGAATAAAAGTGGCAAAAGTGGGCATTCTTGCTTTTTCCTGATCTTAGAAGAAAAGCATGTTATTTTCCACCATAAAGTATGATGTTAGCTGTATAGGCTTTTTACATATGGCCTTTATTATGTTGAGGTAATGTTTTTCTATGTATGCCTCATTTGTTGAAAATTTTTATCATAAAAAGGTGTTCAATTTGTCAAAAACTTTTTATGCATCTATTGAGATGATCATGTATGTGATTTTATCATTATGTTAGTGCAATTTTCTTAGTCCATTGAGATTGTTATAACAAAATACTGTAAATTGGGTGGCTAATTAACAGAAATTTATTTCTCCTAATTTTGAAGGATAAGAAGTCCAAGATCAAGGTCATGACAGACTCAGTGTTGTGGAGGGCTTTCTATAGTTCAAAGACAATACCTTCTAGCTGTATCCTCACATTGTAGAAAGACAAGCTAGCTCTCTGAGGCTTTTATTTTTTAAGGGTTCCGCTCTCTGGTTCTATTCGCCTCTCAAAGGCACCACTGCTAATTATCATCATACTGGTGATGAGGTTTTAACATATGAAGTTTGTTATGAAGTTTGGGAAAAGACAAACCTTCAGACCATAATAATAGCATATCACGTGAATTGATTTTGGTGTGTTGAAACAGTCTTGCATTCCAGAGATAAATTTTACTTGGTCATGGTAAATAATTCTTTTAATATGCTGTTGAATTCAGCTTGCTAGTATTTTGTTAAGAATTTTTGCATTTATAACCATAAGGGATATTGACCTGTGGTTTTCTTTCTTGTGGTGTTTATGTCTGGATTGGGTATCTGGATAATGCTGACCTCATAAAATAAGTTTGTAAGTATTTCTTATTCTTCAACTTTTTGAAAGAGTTTGAGAAAGATTGGTGTTAATTAATCTTTAAGTGTTTGATAGAATTCTCCAGTGAAGCCATCTGGTGCTGGGCTCTTCTTTATTGAGAGATTCCTGAATACTGATTCAATATCCTTAATATATAAATTATATAGGCATGTTCAAACTTTCTATTTCTTCATAATTCAGTCTTGGGAGCTTGTTTCTAGGAATTTATTTTATCTAAGCTATCCTGTATATTGGCATATACAGTAGCCTTTTATAATCCTTTTTATTTCTTTGAAATTAGTTGAAATATCTCTTCTTTCATTTCTGATTTAACTCTTCTCTCTTTTTTCTTAGTCTAGCTGAAAGTTCTTCAATTCCATTTACCCTTTAAAGATCTCAACACTTAGTTTTACTGATTTTTTTATATTTTTTATTGTGTTTATTTTTGTTCTAACTGTATTATTTCCTTTCTTCTGCTAAATTTGAGCTTAGTGTGCTCTTCTTTTCAGTTCCTTGAGGTATAAAATTAGGTTGTTTATTTGAGATCTTTCTTCTTTTTTAATATAAGTATTTATCACTGTAAACTTCCTTCTTAGTACTGCTTTTGCTGCATCTCATAAGTTTTGGTATGCTGTATTTTTTTGTTGTTGTTTGCAAATATTTTATAATTTCCCTTTCGATTTCTCCTTTTCCCCATTGGTTGTTCAAAAGTGTGTTTTCAAATTTCCACATATTTGTGAATTTTTCCATATTCCTTCTGCTATTAATTTCTAGTTTCATTCCATTGTGGTCAGAAAAGATATTTGGTATGATTTTAATCTTCTTAAATCTGTTAAGACTTGTGTTGTGACCTAGCATGTGATTTATCCTGAAGAAATATTCATGTACACTTGAGAAGAATACATATTCTGATGCTGCTGGGTTGGATGTTCTACATTACATCTGTTAGGTCCATTAGGTCTATAATGTTATTCAAGTTCTCTATTTTCCTGTTGATATTCTGTCTGAAGGTTCTGTGCATTGTTTTAAGTGAGATATTGAAATCTACTGTTATAGCGCATCTATCTATGACTACCCTCACAGTTTTATCATAAATATATAAAGCTCATTTGTTTTATATATTTAGATGTTCTGATGTTGGGTTCATATATACTTATAATCAATATATCTTCCTGGTGTATTGACCTTTTAGCATTATATAAGATCCTCTCTTGTCTCTAGTGACAGTTTTTGAATTAAAGCCTGTTTTGTCTGACATAAGTATAGTCAACATGCTCCATTTTGTTACCAGTTGCATGGAATATTTTTTCCTGTCCCTTCACTTTGGCTGTGTGTGTCCTTAATTCTAAAGTCAGGTTCATGTAGATAGAGCATAGCTGGATTTTTTTGTAAATCAATTCAGCCACTCTAAGTCTTATGATTGGAGAATTTAATCCATTTACATTTGAAATAATGATTTATAGGAAAGAATTTACGATTACCATTTTGTTAATTGTTTTGTCTTTGTCTTCCAGTTCTTTTTTCCCTCTTTTTGTCTTTTGCTGTCTTCATTTGTGTTTTGTTGACGTTTGGATTGATATATGTTGATTTCTTTTTCTTCTTCTCATATGTCTCTACTATAAGCAGCTGTGGTTACTGTGGAATTTACATAAAATATCTTATAGCTATAACAGTAAATTTTTAAAAGATAACAACTTTAAGTACATGCAAAACACCACACTTTCCCCCACACACACCTAATGTTATTAGTTTCATAATTTACATTAATTTATATTGTACATCCATTATATTTTTAAATTATAGTTATTTTTAATATTTTTGTCTTTTGATCTTTATACTAAAATTAAAAATGATTTACCCACCACCATTACAATAATCCAGTATTCAATATCTGTTTATATATTTACCTTTATCAATAAATCTCATACTCTTTATACCATAATGTTGCTGTCTAGCATTCCTGCCCCACAACTTGAAGAACTCCCTTTAACAGTTTTGTAAGGCAAGTTTAGTAGTGATAGACTTTTGTCTATCTGGCTTTTGTTAGTCTGGGAAAGTTTTTATTCTCCTTTATTTTTGAAGGATCATTTTGCCAGATATAGTATAATTTGTTGATATTTTTTTTTTCTTTCAGCACCTTCAATGTATCATCCTACTCTTGTCTGGCCTGCAAAGTTTCTACTGAAAAATCTACTTATAGTCTTATAAAATTTCTCTCGTATGAGGCAAGTCATCTATCTCTTAGTGCTTTCAAAACTCTCTTTGACTTTTGACAATTTGATTATAATGTGTCTTGATGTAGATTTCTTTGGGTTTATCTTTTTGCTTTCCTTTGATATTCCTGAATCTGTATGTTCATTTTCTTCCCCATATTTTGGAAGTTCTCAACCATTACTTTTTTTTTTTAACAGTTATATTTTTATAAAACATTTCTTTTCTTTTCTTTTATTTCAGCATATTATGGGGTACAGATGTTTAGGTTACATATGTTGCCCTTGCCCCCCCCAAATCTGAGCTTCAGGTGTGTCCATCCCTCAGATGGTGCGCATCGTACTCTTTGTGTATGCATATGCCTGTCCTCTCCTTTCCCCACTCACCCACCCCACTTCCTGACATCCAATAAATGTTATTTTTATATGTGCACTTATGTGTTGATCAGTTAATAAAGATTTGATGGTGAGTACATGTGGTGCTTGTTTTTCCATTCTTGGGATACTTCACTCAGTAGAATGGGTTCCAGCTCTTTCCAGGAGAATACAAGAGGTGCTATATCACCATTGTTTCTTAAAGCTGAATAGTACTCCGTGATATACATATACCACATTTTATTAATCCACTCGTGTATTGATGGACACTTGGGTTGTTAACACATCCTTGCAATTGTGAATTGTGCTGTCATAAACATTAGAGTGCAGGTGTCTTTTTTATAGAATGTCTTTTGTTCTTTTGGGTAGATGCCCAGTAATTGCTTTCCACTAGTTTGTAATCCCAGCAGCAGTGTATAAGTGTTCCTATCTCTCTGCCTCCATGCCAACATTTATTGTTTTGGGACTTTTTGATAAAAGCCATTCTTATTGGAGATAAGTGATATCTCATTGTGGTTTCGATTTGCATTTCCCCGATGATTAGAGATGTTGAGCATTTTTTCATATGTTTTTTGGCCATTATTCTGTCTTCTTTTGAAAAGTTTCTGTTCATGTCCTTTCAACTATTACTTTCAAAAATATACTTTCTGATATTTTTCTTCTCCTTCTAAGATTTCCATTATACACACACACACACACACACACACACACACACTCAAATTGATGGTGTTTTTTAAGTCCCTTAATCTTTTTTCACTCTTTTTTTCTTGCATTTTTTCTGTTTCCCTGATTGAATAATTTTATATGAACTGTCTATGAGTTTACTAATGCTTTCTTCTGTTTAATCTAATCTACTGTGGAATCCCTGTAATGAATTTTTCAGTTCAATTATTATATCTTTAGTTGCATAATTTCTGTTTGGTATGTTTTTATATTTCTTATCTTTTTGCTGCAACTCTCATTTTGTTCATGCACCATTCACCTAACTTCAGTGAGCATTTTTATGATTATTTTGAATTCTCTATTAGGTAAACCATATAACTCCATTTCGTGAGG
Source organism: Avahi laniger (assembly GCA_963575035.1). Classification (NCBI taxonomy): domain Eukaryota; kingdom Metazoa; phylum Chordata; class Mammalia; order Primates; family Indriidae; genus Avahi; species Avahi laniger. The sequence goes on along the minus strand of CAUYSK010078948.1, from coordinate 24,254 downwards.
GTAGGTGGAGGTTTACTTTGTTGCTTCATTTGGAAGATCTTTGCCCAATTCTCCACCTTTCTTTATTGCCTGTGTTGCTGTCTGCACATTAGACAAAACAGCTACCTCTCCCAGTCTTCATAGATTAGCCTCATTTAGCAGATTATCACTAATATTGTCCAGAAATTCCAGGAGCCTTCCAACCTTTGAGCATTTTCAACCCACTTTCTTTGTTCTTATCATTCCCCAGGCTTCTAGAGTATGCCAGATGCTATCAACAATCCAAGACAAATCAGTAAGACTAAAGCAGCCTCTAGAAAAGGTTGGATTGTTGAATGATCTATTAAACTCTTTCTATCCCCAGAGTGAAGCTAGGAGCTGGGATTTTCATCTGCTCACTCCACTCCATGCTGAATGAGAGGAAGCATTTGTGATGACTAGTTCTGTGCTAGATCCAACTATCATCTCCATTTTCACTGGTCCCAGATGGCTATATTATACTGGATCTTGTAAGTACTCTGAGAAAGTCTGGACAGAAGCCAGTCTTCTAGGTAGCCCCTGGGAAAATTTGGGGCCTTGGATGTGTGGCCCACCACTTTCCCTCTCCTGGGAGAAGCTGGGAGTTGGGAGATTTCTCCCAATTATATGAGGTTGTGCCAGGGATTCTGAATATGGCAAGAGGATGTCTCAAATTTTCCTACTATCTTCAATGTAATGACTCAATCATTACAAAAGCAATCCATGTAATCAAAATAATTTGTACCCCTGTAATACTTTGAAACTTAAAAAAAAAGCATAAGCCAGAATTTTTTAGATAACTAAATCCATACATAAATTTGTAAGCAAAAATGGGGAGTTTCATTGGCCAAGCAGAGCTTGAAGACAAACCAGACATGAGACAATGAAGGGGGAGAAACTGAACAAAAGGTCATGTGATTAAGAGCACAGGTGGAGAGGATAACCTTTGCAAGGAGGAGGGACAAGTCTTTCAGAATAAAGAGAGGAGGAATATAAAGATGTTTTTAAGTGAAGCAGTTGGAAAATGAGAAAGATTCCCCTCTAATAATCTCCATTACTTTAGGAGAATATAAGAAGAGTTCTTGTTAGAGACAATTATCCACCTTATGGACCTGATTCAGAGACTGACAATTTGCAGAAATATTTTCCCCAAATTAAAAGTTTAATATAGTTCATTAAAATAAAATGACAATTAAAAAGTACACTTAGAAGAATTTACATATTTATGTGATCCAGCCATGAACTAGTTCATTCCAGATATCAAAAATAACAAAGGAATGTTAAAAAAAATCTAAAAAATTGTAAACATTTGTTTATTAATAATATTACATTTAAATCAAAAGAAATTGAAAAAGTGGAAAAATTGTGTGCACTACATTTAGCAGAGATAACATCTTTTAATCTATACAAAATTTTATACATCAATTATAAAAGGAAATAAAAACCCCATACAGAATGATAAAATATAATAAATATGCAATTTATTGATATAAAAAGACAAATGCTTAATCAAAATATTAAACTTATGATTTCACTTTTGATCAAAGAACATGAACTAAAATAACTTTAGGTAAAAAATGACTATAGTATTTAAAAGATGATACATCATATTTGGAATTATATGGGAAAAAATGAATTGTCATTAATAAAATGCTTTTTCTGAACACTTCTAATTTTAGGAATTTACCCTAATTATGAGTGTGAACTAAGTTTTATCCAGAATGTTTATTTATTTATTGTTTCAACAAGTGAAAATCTGAAAGCAATCTAAAAGCTCAAAATGATGAATTGATTTTAACTCAACTACAAAAGAGTTACATGATAATAGTTATGTAGTCATTGAAATAACATTACAGAGAATATTTCTTTAACTGGGAAAACGTTAAATAAAAATGTAGATATTCCATTAGTATGAATACAATATTCTCACTTAAATATGTATATATCAAAACAAATATATATCTGTACCACTATACATGCGTAGTCTATTACAATTCATAGTAGATAATGGTTTTGGGGTTATAGAACTAAAGCTGTTTCTTTTGTGCATATGGGATTTCTGGTGTTTTGAAATTGTTCTACAGTGAACACTTAATTAGTTTTGTCATCAGAAATAAATTCTTTCAATGTAGTGCAAGTAAGTTGTATGCTTTCAGGCATTTCCTCAAGCCTCTGTCCTCAGCCTAAACTAAAAATGTGAAGGATGTTTGTATTGGCAGATTGAAATCTGAATTGTGCATACAAAGGTAGGAAAAGGTGGAAATAATGGCCATCCAAATACCCTGTGGGAAAGTGATAAATTGTGGCATGAGACATGCCTTCAAAGTTAATTAGGTAATTATTAGCCTAAAGAAGCAAAAGGTCAAAGTTGCATAGTTTTAGAGATAAAGCTTAAAAGACTCATTAAAAGGAAATGAACACAGGAAGTTCAGAGCTAGACCATGAGTCCCTGGTTCTTATAACTAAAAAGGTCATCTTCTGATCATTTTAACTCATGTTCCTTCATCTAAAATGGTGAGGAAGGAAAGTTCATTACTGTCTCCCCAAAACAAGTGAAAAGGTAATGTTGGGGGGAAAGAAGTTTAAAATTGACTAACATTTCTTAGCTGCATTTAGTGAAAATGTTCAATTTTCAAAATCAGAGAAACAAAGGTAGAATGCATAGGGATTTGAGAGGGATTGGAAAGGAGGGTTCTGTCAAAGCCACACTGAATCTTCTGGTTGACTAAATAATAGTAGTGCTAGTCACAAAAATTAATAATCATAGCATTTGAGAAAGACAGAGAGGGAGGATGGAAGGGGACAGGTAGAAAAAATGTCACAAGGCAGAGGTCATTTCAAAAAAAGAAATGATGATTTTGGCTTGGTTTGTGTTGCTTAAGAATGTCCACATAGAAATATCCAAAAGGCACCTAGAAATTAGAGTTTACAAGAGCTATTAAGGGCAGGTAATAACAAATTGGAAATCAGCTACACCAACCTGATCATTGAAGCAATGAGAGTGAATAGGGTAAGTGTGTAAAAGAGAAGAAAAGGGTGTCAAAAACAGATTGCCCTAAACTTCTGCAAGCTCTTGAAAACTAATGGATCAAAGATTGGAGGAGTAGCAGCAGAATCCTAGGAGCTTGTTGAGACAGAAGCAGGGGAAAAGAACTTTAGGGAATAAAGAGAAAGTTTGAAAGAGAAGTCACCGAGAAAAAAAGTAAATACAAAATGAAGAAAAATATTTTGGAAAAACAATGCAGACCCACGTAAGAAACACAGCACAAGTCAAGATAGTTTTATGACAGTCCCTGAAAAACATCTGAAACCCACAAAAAAAGAAGCATAGAAATAATTTTAATTGTAGCAATACCCAGGACCGGATATTAAGTGAGGAGCAGTAAAATGTTAAGAAGGTTGCTGATGTTTTAGAAAAAGCATGGCTTTTAGAAGCAAGTAAATCTGTGTTTGAATACTGGCCTCGGTGTCCTTCGATCTCTAATGTTTTTGAGCCTCATGTTTCTTTCTATGTAAAGTATGGAAGATTATACTGAGGTCACACAATTAATCTGAAAACTTAATATATACAGATAAGTAAAATTCAAAACATGCTGCAGGATATGTTGTTTTCAATAAATGCTACTTCCCTTCCAGGATATGGGTGCTATTATTAACCCCAAATTACAGATAAGGAAACTGTTTATAACATCCCATGCTTGTTCATTTCTCCACTGAAAAGAGATTTACTAGGCGTCTATTATGTGGCAAGGTATGGTCCATCAGCAAGGAGAATGATCCTACACAGTCTTCTGGCATAGAAAGGCAAATAATAAACAAAAGAGTAAATACAAATATCATATAAAGATACATACAATTCAGAGAAATAAAAATGGAGTGGGTTTAGAGTGTCTGGGTGGCTAGTTTAGATTGTCAGAAAGGTTTCCCCAATGAGGTAGGAAGAAGGAATCAGGTAGAAGATCAAGAGGAAGATTATTCCAGGAAAGGTCAACAGCTAGCTAAGGCCTTAGGAAGGATGAGAGACTGGCATGTCCAAGGAGCCCAGGGGTCTCTCAATCCAGCTAATGGTTTGTGTGGATGAGAGGAAGAGTGGTACAGGGGAGAGAAGTCATAGTGGGCAGATCACATAGGGCTTGGTAAGCCAAAGTAGCATGAGTGTTAGTCCACATGAAATGGGATGGCATTGGGGTGCTATAAGCAGACCACTAACATGATTAGATCTGCATTTTTAAAAGATCACTGTGACTGCTGGGTGAAGAATAAACTGTTAAGAGCTAAAAGCATGAGGAGGTCATTATGGTCATGTTTAGAGGAGAAACAAGGGTTGCTTGAACAAAAGATGGCAGAAGTGAGGACTCAGGGGTGGGGAGGGAACTGAAGATACGGGTCTAGGATACACTCTACAGAACCTGCCCCCAGGTTAGATATGGGGAAAGAGAAGCAGTGAGTATACCACTTGGATTCTCGTTGGGTACAAGTGAGCACATGAGTGCCGAGCAGCAAGATCAGGAAGCAGAAAATTGGGGGTGGGAGGGAGAGGGTGGATGGGTGGAGAGAAGATGTCGAGTACACAATTGGATGAATATATCTTGTGGAGGAGATTCAGGAATAGTCAACAGCTTAGAAGGAATTCCAAACCTTAAGACTGTATGAGATCACTGAGGGAGATTGTATAAAATGGGGAGAGATGAGATCCCAGCATTCTCCCTGAGATGTGCCAACCTTTTGAGAACACACAGAAAAGGAGCAAGAGTCTGTAAAGGAGACCAATGACGTAGAAGGAAACTCAAAGAACTTAGTCAGGTAAGCCAAAAAAGGAAGATGTTTTAAGAAACAGAATTGGTCACTCTGTTCAGTGCGAGAGATAAAGTATCTATAATAATTTAAAAGGTGAGTCCATTGAATTTGGCAGCATAGAAATCATGGGTAACCTTGATAAGAACAGTCTTTACAAAAGGATGAGGACTGGAGCCCAAATAGGATTTTGTGTTCTGTTTATGCATACTAACATAGCCTAAGCATTCTCCCTTGTGTTAAATGTCATCAAAAGGATGACTTAAAACACTGAATTTATTTTCTTCATTCACTTATCTAGACATGCAAAATTTTGTTTAACCAAAAATGTAATCATATTCATGTGCTACTCTAAATAATTTTTTTCTTTTTTTGCTATCCTACTTTTCATTTAACATCAGCTGTCCTCTGCCTCAAGGTAATCAACATCGCAACCCAGGAGTCATACTCAATATCTTTTCTGTGCCTAATCCTATTTAGGTACACAGATGCATGCATGTATGTATATCCAGATATACAAGATTTGAGGTTTTTGTCCTTATGTTATTTTACCTAAACATAATCACATCATAAGTACTTCCTGAATCTTGCTTTTTACCCACCTATTTATTACAGAAACCCTGAGTCGACTGGCTTGGCTCCAAATCCATTCTTTTTTAATGGTTGCATAACATTCTAGATGTGCATGTTGTGTAGTTATTTTAAACATTCCCTATTGATTGACATTAACATTGTTTTCAGTAAACACATGATAATTAATGCCAAAATATTCCAAGACCATATTATTATAATTCTCTTTATTTGAATGTTTTATAAGTCTTTTATTTCTTTTCCATATTTTTTATTTTTATAAAAATATACTTATGAACATTTACACATAAATCTTTCAAATATCTCCAATTCTTTTCTTAGGATAGATTCTTAGATATATTAATAAATTTATCTGACTCAGATATAAAAATATTTTAAGAAATCTTGATAAATAGTGCTAAATTTTTTTCTAAAAAAGTAGAAATTTGTATTCTCACAGAATACATGAAAGTATCAAGGTCTCTACAAAAGGAATGAAGGATGTGCCGTCTCAAAATTTGCCTAACTGTTAATAGTATATTGTTTATTTCAAGTTGAATGCACTGCAGAAATTGTAGTTTCAGACAGGGCTAGCTGACCTCTCTCTTCCTTCATGCAACAAGTCATAAAGATTCCTCTGGGAGGGGTGCCCTCTTCCTACCAGGGCAAAAAATAGCCCTTATCACCAGAGACTGGGTATTGGGGCTGCAGTGGGCCTGATAAGCATGCTTAACCAAGTAGCCCTTATCTTCTATAATTTTACACTTCCCCCCATATATCTTCTAGTGACTTTTCTAGAAATTTACTGCTCCTACTCAGATCCCCTTTGTCCTATCATTTCTTCTCATAATTATTATTCCTTGTGTAAAAAGTATAAAAGCATCTTGATTTGGCCACTTCTTCAGGCTTCATTCTCTTGTGAAGAGTCACATGTACGTGTAAAACTAATAACATTTGCATTCTTTTCCCTTGGTCATCTGCCTGGTGTCAATTTGGTTTCTAGCTCCACCCAAAGAATCCACCTAGGAGCTTTAGGGGGACTGGAGGTGATCTCTGTCTCCCCCATGCTGTCCTGTGGCATCAGTACTCACTTGAGCATTACCTGAAACAATTATGCAGCACTAAGAGAACAGGCCTCCTAACCTCAACAGCGGCCTTACTGTGAAGTGCCAGGGCTGATCTGGACAGAGTCATCAGGACACACTGGCTGGGATTCTTATGACCTCTTTTTCTTTGTTGTTGCAATTACTTTCATCAATAAATGCCCAGAAAAGTAACCAAGGCACTTGTGTCATAACTCAATGGATGGCAACAAACCCTTGTTGAATAAATTAGTATCCCAATTAAGAGCCTTTCCCATTTTGCAGCACCTTTTCAATCTGTAGCAGGCGTTTCCTTTCTAATATTGATGGCGTGAAATAAAGTGAACTTCAGTTGGAAATGAGAATTGTTGGGTGTCCATTTAAAATCTCTGGCACCCAGGAGAAAGACAATTATGATTCCTAATAATCATTATCCAAGTTTTTTTTCTATAAAAGTGTCTTTTTTGTTTTGCAGTTCTTTACCTTGTATTCTAACCAAAATATAATTTTCCACCAAGTCTACAATAAAGGCATGGTTGTGTGCCTTCTCTGAATCTTGGGCATCAGAAGAGAGCTTTCAGATACTAAATCTCCTTTAGGGATAGCCCTCTCTATGAACCCTGCAGAAAAGTTTATGTTTAAAGAGTTGCGTGTGGAGTTAACTGGCAGTCATTAAGAACATAAGATAAACTCTGTTGAGTCACTTTTGACTTTCTGATCATTTGTCAGTCTTTCCCCTCAAAATTAGGAAATCCAGAAGCTTTTCTTTCTTGCGGCAAATACCGTTATGCTTAAAAGAAACAGAAAACACATTTTCATATTTAACATAATTCTTCACTTGAATCAGATGTATTTAATAACCACAGTCTAGTTTTAGACAATTTCTGTTTTCCAGAAAATACCATTTAGTGCTCATTAGAGCAATTAGGTCAAGGATAAGCCTTAGAATATTGCATTTGGGTAGACCAGTTGTAAAATCATTAGGGAATGAACATAACCATGCTTCATACAATCCCACTATTCAGACATTAGGTGATTTTTAGATCCATAGATGACATAATGATAGGCCTCATTTAAAAAGAGTAATAACTCAGTGAAAACCATGTGTGTTTGTAGTATATGATTTGCATTGTACTAATTTAATCTCTCCCAGTAATTGAGGGTGCTGACATTTTAAGCCAGTGCGAGCCCAAGAAGCAGGTGACTCATGTATGATCTAAATGCATCACATCAAGATGACTACTTGAGTTGTAATCAGAAGAGCTGAGATAATTTGTTTTTATCCACTACTCCATAGTCATATAAAAATAAGAATCATAATAGATACCTTAAAAATGTTTTTAAATAAATAAAGGAAAATATTAATATTTTACAGTTTATAAATTGGTTTCATTTCCATTTCTTTTTTTATTTTTATTTCAGGATATTATGGGGGTACAAACATTTTGGTTACATGTTATGACTTTGCCACACCCAAGCCATGATTTGAGGCCTGCCCTTTCTCCCCCGCAATGCTCATCGCGTCCTTTAGTTGTGAGTTTACCCATTCCCAACCCCCATCCCCAGTGAACATTTCTACCGTGTGAGCACCTCAGCGTTGATCAGTCAATGCCAATTTGATTTCTTGAGCACCTGTTTTTCCCAGACAGTGAACCAGGTTTTGTGATGCCAAAATAATTCTTTTCTAGAAGCTAGCTTAATTCTAAACCCTGTCATGCAGGAATAGCATCATTAACCTATTTTTACAAGGGCTGAAAAGAGGTTAAATATAATCAAATGTATCATCCAAGTCACAGAATGCTAAGTGGGAACATTAGGATCAATATCCGGGCATTGAAATTCAGTCCAGTATCCAGAGCAGAAGAGAAATTCAACATTAATAAAAGTGGAAGTTGATGCTGCACAGGCAGGAATTCTCAGAAGAAAATGTAAAATATAACTATTACTTTGTTTTTCAGGAAGTTCAAGTCCACTGAAGTCAAGTCACTGAAGCTAAGTCACTGAAGCTGTGAGCCTGTGTCACAGAAAGATGCATAGAAAGAACAAGCAAAAACCATGGAAGATGAAAAATGACATTGGACTAATTTCCTTTTAAGTAGCTTATATCATTGTCTATCTTATAAATAGTCACAAAGACATGTAAAATGAAGAAATAAATTAACATTTTTATTTTGAGGTTATTGTCATGGAATAAGATGCTGTTCCCTGAAACTAAAAGCTTTTCAAACCTTAAACTTGTCATTCAACTGCCAAATCTTATTCCCTAGCTGTTCTGATGGCAGTTTTACCAACTTAATTCAACACTTCTCTAGACAGTGTTTGTTGAACATAAATTATTCTTTTATTGATAATTTGACAATATTATGAGCATCAACTTATATCATTTTTTCATATTAAATCATCCCTCCTCCTCTTTGGTATTTAGCTCTTTTTTCTTGGCTTTCTTTATGGAAATGATTTTTCTGGAAACCCTTTTCTATTTTTACTTTTCTGTTTCTTATCTGCTCTTTACTGAAAAAAAAAAGTAACTGAGATTCTTATCATTGTGAGTTAGGTAAAAGTAGATATGCATTAAATGAAAGTTTAGATAAATTTCCCAGAGAATAAAATACACAGTTTAATCACATGAGAGTTTGTGCCATTTATTGAGATGTGGAAGACTGAAAAAGATATATTTGGAGAGGAAAATAACTTTTTGGTTTTGGATACTTGTTCATTCAGTATCGACGCAGAGATACTGACCAGGATGTTGAATAAATCAATCAGAACTTCAGGGTTGAGATCTACACTGGAGATACAAGTGTGTGAGTCACTAGAATATCGATGGGTGATGAAGCTATGGGACTAGGTGAGATTGTCAGGGAGTGATGATAGGTGTATGGGAAAAAAACAGATAACTGAAGCTTGGGGCACTCCAACACTGAACAATCAGAAAGAGGAATGGGAGCCAAATGTGAAATTGAAAGTGACACTGAGATAGGCAAATAATCAGGAGAATGGGGAGGATTTTTTTTTCTAAGATGAGAGATTCCAGCATGTTTGTATATTGAAAGAAATGTCCTAATAGAGAGGAAATACTGATGACACAGGAAAGAAAGGAGATTCTTTTATATAGGAAGTAAAGAAAGGAACATATCAAGGATGACTTCTCAGTTTCTGGCTTGTGTACCTTAATGAATAGTGAAAACCTTTACCAAACCAGGCAATAATGGAAGGCTACAAGTTCATAAGATCATTAGTTCGTTTTGTAATATGTTACGTTGGAGAAGTTTTCGAGTCATCCAAAGGATACAAGTAGACAGTGTGGATCATAGAAAAGAGATTCAATCTAAAGAAATAAACATTAAGTCCAGTGAACATGGTGATAATTTAAACCAAGGGTGATGGCAAGATCTCCAAGGTTATTTGAGATTAGAGAATTTCTTATATCCATGCATTTATCACCCTAATTTGACAAAAAAGAAACACATTTTAAGGACCTGCTTTTTATGCTTTATGTAAGGTATCGTATGTGCTGTGAATGTTTTTAAATACTATGAGTTGTAAATGTTAACTTCATTTTATACACGAGGAAACTGAAGCTCAGAGAAATTTGTCTAGGGCCATAATACGTTCAAAGTAGTAGAGATGGAATTGAACCCAGATTTATCCCAACCCAATGCCTATTCTCTCCTTTGTCTACATGAGTTGTGGTCTTTATGATCTTCCCTGAGCATTATACTTACCGATTAACTGATTTCCTAATCTCCCAGTACTTTCTCTTCCATTCCTATAATTCCCAAGCTTCCTTGTGAATAAGAATCACTTCCAGAGCATTGTCCTTTCCGTGTAAAGCAAAAACTTACATCATCTGCATATTTCATAAGCATCCCCAAGTGATTCTGATGCAGGTGGTCTGTGGATAACATTGTTAAAGACTTACTCTACTATAGTCTCTGTGTGGTGGCTACATTATTCCTCCAAAAGGAAAACTAACTTATGTCACTTCCTCAATTAATAATTGGTAAATACTCAGGGGTCTCCTATGATGAGTCCTAGGCCCACTTTTCAAGCCAAACTCTCTAATCCAGGCTTACTATTTTTGTCTGTCTTTCTAGATAATAACTTTCCCACTCGCATACATTTGCAGCTGCCCTTCCACGCCCTTACATACTCTCCTCCAAATTCCTTACCCCTAATAGGTAGGTTTTCATTCATTTATTTACTGAATGAAACTCTACTTATTTACCTTCAGTAAATGAATGAAACCCTTCCTATTCTTAAAGGCAGAACTTAAAAAATCTATGTTTACTCTAGTTAGGGAAGGACTTTTTCTCATTTATCTAGTTATATCTACTATATTATTAATATTTATTATATCTTGAGTCACACTTATGTGAGTGTACATTTCTTATCACCCAACATGGTACTACCCTCAAGTTTCTTTGAATTTTCCATAGCAGTTTCCTTAGCATAAGTAGATATAAATGAGGGTCAATAGGTGCTTGCTAAATTAATGAATAATGTGGCAAGTAAGCACATAAAGATCTATTTGACTAGCAGTTGCAGAAGCAAACTGAACAGTGAAAAGGAGCTAAAGAAACATGTCATCTGCTACACACAGTGTGTTACACAGCACTGAACCATATAGATACAAATGCATTAGGAAAAATATCTGTCTGCTGTAAACTAAAATCAAAGTCATAACAAAATTTTCCTATACATTTTCTCCCAAGCTTTGTTGTTACAAGTAATCAATTAATTTAAGTAAAACTAATAATATTAGAGATGATATCAGCTAGATCTTTCATATTACAGCCCCACTGAAAACCAAGAGATTCAAAGAGAATCAAAAAGAGATGTGAGTCTAGGGAAGACAAAACCAATAACTGAAAGAAAGTAGCTACAATCAAAATGGAAACACAGAGCTTAGCAAATTAGTTTTGCAGAGAGTTTAAGTTTTCCTATTTCCTTGGCAACTGAAGAAGGTCGCGATGTTAACTGCTTAGACATCTGCAAACTCAAAATAATCTCCTCCTTTAGAAACTAGAATAAATATTGCAATGCTGCTAATGGGCCAGAACATACTATTCCTTAACAAAACCAAATGGAAGTAATGAAATAAAGCTTTTAATAGGTGAATTCTCCTGAATTTGATTCCTGAGAGGGATTAATTATTTTTATTTTCCTTTTTTTCTTTAGAGAAAAGTGAAAGTCCTTGTTAATGGCAAGAGTCTCTTGAGGTTGCTACATCGTGGGCATTTTGGGCCTTCAAACTAATCATTACAAAATATCCCTACACTCTTAGGAAATTTGTATTCTTCTTCTTCTGAGGTTGAAATTCACACTAGATTAAGGATACATTTTGCTCATAGCCGGTAGAACACTGGCATGAATACCAAGAAACAGACAATGGCAAGACAAATTTCAAATAACAGAATACTACTAAATCCCACACTGAAAGATTTTAAACTGACAAAGGACAAAAGTCAACTATGTAAAGTCAAAACTAAAAATCCAAAGGATTTGGTATGGAATTCAACATTGAACAACTCAAGACATTTCGATCCTTTTTTCTATGCTTTTTGTGAGACTCCAAAAGAGAGACTTTAATTTCTTAGTAGTTACAGCACTCAGTCTGCCATCTTCCTAGTTATGTGCCAGATCTTATTTAAAAGTTTAGAGTTTTTTTTTTAATCCCCAAATGTTAAGCTTTGTTGCCATAATGTCAGAATTATTCATACTTTCTTGGGCACATAGGTACAGGAAGCCGCATATAAGAATTGCCCAAGTATTTAATGAATTTCATTTTTGGTTGCTATATGCAATCTAAGACAAAATTTATCTGAAAGTTAGAAAAGATAGGGATTAATGAAAACAGTTTTCCTCTTTAAGAGCATAATCCCATAGTTATCCTTTAAAGAACAACTCAATTTCCTTTTCTCTCCTTTCTCTCGCTCAGAAATGGAGAAACGGGGTAGGGAGTATAAGATGGGTAATTGCAAGTGATTTGATGGGCTATAGACCCTTGGCCTGATGTTAACAAAAGAAAGTTATTATTATTAATATTTGCAAAGTACCTTGAGTAAAAATTTATTTTCCCACTCATAGATACTAAAATATATATTCAGCATGTGGTCATCTGTGAAAACTTTGGCATCTAAAAGAGGTCCTCATCCTCTAGAAGGGCAGCCTTGGCGAAGATAAAAAAAAAATTGTGGCAAATTAGACATTGATATTTACATTCAAACAGTATCTCAACTTGGTTTCATCTTTTGCTTTCTCCTAAATAAATTCTACACAAAAAAATTGTTTTTAAAAAATCACAATGAATATTTCAGGAATTACATGTACCAAGGATATATTAAAATAACTGAGGTCAACAGGCATGGGATTTGTATTCATTTCCTAACAATTTGCTACAAACTTGGTGGCTTAAAACACCAGAAATTTATTCACTCACAGCTCTGGAGGCCAGAGGTCTGAAATTAAGGCATCAACACTCACTCTGGAGACTCTAGGGGAGGATCCTTCCTTGCTGCTTCTTGCTTCTTGCTGCTATCTGCTTTCCTTGGCTTGTGACCACAATGCTTTCTGCTCCATCTTTACATCAACTTTGTGTCTATCTACTCCTCTAAGTGTTTCTCATAAGGACAGTAGTTTTTGGATTTTGTGCACAAGGGGATAAACCAAGATGGTCTCCTTATCTCAAGATCCTTAACTTAATCTGCAAAGACACTTTTCCAATAAAGGTTACGTTTATTGGTTCCAGGAATTAAAACATAAACCTCTCTTTTTGGAAGTCGCTATTCAACCCACTGCAGAGTATGTATTTCAATTCAAACAAAACTATTTCTTAATAAAGGGTATGGGCTTAGATATAAATAAATTATCAGCTATTATGTAATACTTTCTTCAAATGAGAAAATAAGATTACTAATACAATTATTATTTATTACTAGAATTATGCTGGCATCATACTATAACACTACTTGCAGTACAAAGGAACATTGTATAATATATGTTCCTATCCAAAAAGAAGTATCACTGAATTAACAGAACATTTTCCTTGAAAGAATTGCCAGCCATGGATCCTGTGAACTCCAGCTAAATGAAGCTTAATAATAACAATAATAATAAATTTAATGTGCGAGGCACCATACTAAGTGTTTCACGTGTTTTCGTGTTTAATCCTCACAACCTATAAGACAGTGTAGCAGACATCTATGGGGGCCAATTCTTTTTTACTTTTGTTTTTTCTAGTATAACCCCATTTCTTTTTTTCTGGTGGTGGCTATTTTACAAAGACCTCATTAAGTCACTTATAATAATCCCAACTCCCTTGCTAGTGAGTGGATCAGGAATAGTCATGGAACACAATTGTGACCAATGCCTAGTGAGGGATTCTGATGAGGAGATTTCTGGAAAAAGTTTTCCTCACACATTGTGTTAGTTTGTTGAGGCTGCCATAACAAATTACCACAGACTTGGTGGATTAAACAACAGAAATTTATTTTCTCACGGTTCCAGAGCTAGAAGTCCAAGATCAGGGTGTTGGCAAGGGTTGATTTCTTCTGGGGTCTTCTTGGCTTATAAATGACCATCTTCTTTCTCATTCCCACGTCCCCATATGGTCTTTCCTCTGTGTATATGTGTCTTAATCTCTTCTTATAAGGACACCAATCGTATTGGAATAAAGCCCACCCCAGTGACATTATTTAATCATAATTACCTCTTTAAAGACCGTATCTTCAAAAGAGGTCACATTCTGAGGTGCCGAGAGTTGGGACTTCAACATAAGAATTTAGAGGGGACACAATTCAGCCCATAATACACATAAAAAGAGAAATCCAGAAAAAAAAATCTTATCCACTTCATTGTTTAAACATTGTCATTTCTGGGTGTAATGTCTGATAGGATGTAACTCTAAAGATGGCAGAACATGGACAGAGAGATTCTGGGACCCTTCTGATACCATTAAACCAGGGCATCCTGGACTTAGGATTTCCTACTGTGAGAGATAGTTACTGTTCTTATTTTTAAGCAGTTGAGGTAGGTTTTTTGTTCTTTTGCTACATTATCTAATTGATTTAAATAAATAAAGGTATTTCCATTGCCATTTTACAAATACAGAAAACTAGGCTTAAAGAAAGTTGCGCTAGTGTCACGGCTTATCAGATGGAAAGCTGGAGTTCTGACCCAGAGATCTAACTCCTGCATGACTGGCCACAAATAATAGGTCTGGGGCATCATAACATTCTCTCTGATACATAATCTTTCATTTCAGTTTTATAAAAGACTCTTATAAAAAATTTAAAGAAGCAAATATTAGGATGTTACCATCTAGATATTCTAGAGAACTGGAAGCAAAGAACTGTCTAAAGAAATATAAAGTAGGCCACGAAGATATTTGGGGGAACACTAAGATAAGGTTAAAAGGTAAGAAAGATGGCCACAGTATAAATGCAAAAAAGTCACTAAACCAGTTAAAATGACATCATCCTGTTAACAGCCTAACACACAAATTCTGTCTCTCTAAACAATCTCTGTAGATAGCCTTTAATTCTCTAGTAACATGGATTGCAAATTTACCATTAGCTATGAGTTTCATTGTTCAAATGGTTTTAATCATATGATTTTCTGTCACTTTACATTTTTATTACTTCAGGTAAAGCCTCTCTTTTAATTCTTACCTTATAAGGAAATAAGTACTTGTCTTTTCCCAAACCTTCCATGTATCACATGCCCTTTGTTTCACTGTCCTATCATAAATTATCTTTTTTTCTTTATAAAAATTATTTTTAATCTCCTACCTGTCTTTCTTCTTCTAACAATGGAATAATAGAAAGAAGTGTGGAAATACTATTTATTGTGTTTCAAAGAGCACATTCCTAATAATTTGGGATGCTGTTTTACTTCTTTCTTTCTCTCTCTATCTTTTTTTTTTTTTTTTTTGTATGCAAATCCTTCAAGTTAGTTCCTCAGTTGGACTCAGAACTGGAATATCCAACAGTGTGAAGTCAGTATTGTCCCCAATTTCCAACCAGCATTGGGAAGGACAGCACCTAACCTAGCTACGGTGATGAATAAGCAGCATTTGCTGGTTTGTGTATCATGGTTAAGCTCGTCTTAAAGGAACCAGCTCTGGTGGAGAGACTCTGAACTCCAGATGACTCACTCAGGTCACCGTCTCTCTCTGTTTTATTTTTTAGAAATGTATGTTTTGTTCTATTTTTTAATTTACTTAAATCTTGTTTTACTTTCAAGGGGGGACATTTTTCCCCAGTAATTTTTACTTTCTTACTAATATGGTATGAATACTGTGACAGATTACCTTGTCCCCAGTTAATAACCTCCCTGTATCTACATCCTTTGCAATGTGACGTTGCCTCTCCTCTCGTCAGTGGAGTCTGTTCTCCCAGTCTTTTGAAGGGAACTGGCTTTGTAACTTGCTTTGGTCAATAGCATGTGGTGAAGGTAGCACTGGGCCCAGGCCTCAAAAGGCCTTATGCACTTTTACTTTCTCAGAACCCCACCTTTGCTATGAGAATAAGGCCTGCCTAGCCTGATGGAAGATGAGAGACCACACGGAAAAGAGATTAATCATCTCGGCTGAAGACATCTTCGACCAGCTCCCAGCTGACTCCCCAACCCACTGCAGATGCATGAGCCCAACCAAGATCAGATCCATAGAACCTCCTATCCAGTCCTAAATTCATGGACAAAAATAAATGTTTATTGTTATAGGCCACTACAGTCTTGTGGTTGTTTATTATGCAGCATCATTATAGTATAAATAACTGATACAAGCCCATTTCTAATGGGCTAATAATTCTTACATTTTACATTAAGCAATGAATAAAATGTTTTAAGATAAACTGTCTAGTTTTTCTGATTATGATTGCTTGACATTCTATCTCTGTTTTTATTAGAAGTTGTGACATTCTTTACAGTCCTTAGAGAGGAGAGGGACTGGATATTTAGACTTGTATAGGAATGCATCTAGTAGCTAATCATGCTCAAGTGAGTGTCTAAGTGAAACTATTTAATGAATAATTGCCAGATTTCACAGATGTACCTCATTTGCTGTACCCACTCTGCTTTCCTAGTCTCTTTATTAATTTTATCAGGCTCCATTCTGTCACAGATCTGATCCATGAAACCATTGCAAATACTGTCTACCCTTTGACCTCACTTGATTAGTAGAAACATGTGCTATCACCAAGTGAAGCTTTGATCTAGAGGGATGTTTCTTAGCCTGAGCAATGAGAATAATCACTATTCCAGAAATGGCAACAACTGGTGGACAAATAAGATTCATCTGTTGATTCAAAGTGAAGAGAAGATAGTTCCTCTCAATTTTGTTTTTCTTTATTTTTAATATTTTTTTATTTCAACATATTACGGAGGTACAAGTGATTAGGTTACATATATTGCCTTTGCCCCACCCAAGTCAGAGCTTCAAGCATGTCCATCCTCCAGACGGTGTGCACTGCACTCATTAGGTGTGTATGTACCCATCTCCTCCTCCCCCTTCCCATCTGCCTGACACCCAATGAATGTTATATAGTAATAACATTCAATTTTGTTTTTCAAATAAATAAATAAATAAACAGAAAAGCAAAAGGAAACTAGAATTATAGAAAAACCTGTATATCTAGGGTTTTCTTCTGTATATGAAAGCCTTATTCCTAAGTTAAAATAAATAATCACCTCTACTTTTGACATTTATCATGGAGGACAAAAAATCCAAGATGTTGGATTGTCCTGCTTTGGCAACTAGAGAGGAATGATTAAAAACAAAAACAAAAACAAAAACAAAACCAAAGCAAATCTCTGGCATTTAAGATGGATGCAGGTTAATTGCCTCTGATATTTCCATACAAAAGTTAAGTTTTTTGGCTGAGGTATGCAGGTCATTTAGATACAGGCAAGATTAGCTGGGGCTTGGGGTGTGAAGGAAATTCAGAGAGTCTTCATTTCTGGTAATTTGGTGAACGATATCTGACTCAACATCAGAGTGTGCTGGTAATGGATTTCTGGGAAATCGGAGTTAGTGGGGAAGAGAATGAAAAGTGTACAGACAGAAGACAGGACCCAAAAGCAAAGAGCTATGGGCAGGAGGGATGGTGGATTAAAGTGGGAAAATAAGAATGTGGACAAAGAGAGGGTGATGCCAAGAGATTCATGCATGCAAGGACAGGACAAGGGAAAAGACAAGGAAGACAGAAGCATGTAATCCACAGACCATTGACAAGTAAGAATGTCCAAAGCCATGAGCAATAGGTATAAGAATGCAACTGAGTTTATGGAGCACCTGTAAGAGACTCAGTTACCTTCACCCCATTTTCTGAAAGTGGAAAACAAAACAAAATTAATAAACCATGGAAAATTAGACTTTCCTAACAAATAGTTGGGAGTAAATACTGCACAGATACGTAAGAGATACACTAAAATTAGGATATAAATAAGATGTGTAGCCATCTGGGGAAGATGTCATCTTTGAGTAAGTCATTTTAGCAAACTGTAAGTTCCTCTGCTTGCGGATTATCCTCTGGGCTATGGGAATACTCCAGCAATGGGAGTATTGCAACAACGAGGATAGTACTGCATGAAGCTTCTCGTTACTAAGGTTCCCAGGTAACCTATGTGCTCTGACATCCGCGACTGCTGCCTACTACACAAGGTTCAAGAAAGCAGGACTGAATTCCATCACGACAGCGATGTCTGTTGCTGTTTCATTGTCCCCTCTGTCATCTGCTAAAGATGAAACATGCATCAACTAGCTCACTCTCACTTTGTTGTGGCCTTAGAAACAGGGCCATGTGTTAGTTGCATGAATAGAAACCATTTCTCAATTCCAGGAGGCTTTGAGAATTACAGACTATGAAGTACTTGACATATTATTTCTATATAGAGTTAATCAAAGTTATAACATTTAAGAAATAAATTCAAAATTTGATATTTTATTTGAAAGGTATATAGGGATAGTCCTATGCCTTGATCGAGTTCACTTACTTCATCTCTCTCCTTTTCCATTAGAAATAACACCTTAAACACAGAAGTTTAAGAAATTTTATAATAAAACTGTCCAAAAAAGGCCCTCATATTTCATGCATGTGAAATCATGCTTAGATTCAGCACAAAATGAGACCATAATTTTTTGAGAAAATTTATAATTGGATTTTCTTATATTCAACTTGTTAAATATAGTTCTTTTCTTATTGACATTGTACATAACTGGCTTGAGATAAGAATTTGTGTTATTATTGATTTTGTAAAAATTATCTGGTTATATTACTAATCTCATAAAAAATTTTTATTCATAGCATTTCTCTATAATTAAAATATATCATTGTCTCTTTTAATAAGAACTTATCTGTGATTATTGAAGTTAAAACAAAATCTTTAAGCTTTTAAAATTGTCCTGGCTTGTTTAGAGCCCCTTTGTTTCTTACTCACAAAGAATTTAGCTTCCAGGTACTAAAGAGAAAACTAAAATATTACTCCAGTGTTCTGTTCCCTATTTTTAGACAATCCACTACTGAATAGACACATACACTTTCTGGAATGAGCAATAAATCATCCCATCTACAATAATGAGATGTTGTCTTAGAATCCTATTTTGTTTGAAAATTTGCTTGAGAATATGCTACGGGATTTATAAGTGATTGGCCACAAAATATTATCTGTACAATGATTTCTTTCTCCCTTTGTAGCTAGCATCTAAGCATTTGGAAATTAAAAACACTGAAGCACAGCAGTCAAATAAAACAATCCCAGAAAATTCAGGATTCTGTGGGGTCCTCCACAAAGCCAAAAAACTTTCATCAATGTAGTGGTACAAGTACAGACATGTTTTGTTTAATACCTTTGTGGTTAATAGTACTCCTTAATAAAATTCTCCAAAATTATTTCTCCAGAATTTGTAATTAAATAAAAGAGGTGAAAACTGGGTTGCAAGTTGATCATTACATCATTTCTATTTCTCCATTGTTACACAAATATTTCATGACTTCATTTATTTGATAGAA
Source organism: Avahi laniger (assembly GCA_963575035.1). Classification (NCBI taxonomy): domain Eukaryota; kingdom Metazoa; phylum Chordata; class Mammalia; order Primates; family Indriidae; genus Avahi; species Avahi laniger. The sequence continues at coordinate 4,798 of CAUYSK010078948.1, read as the reverse complement.
TGTACAAATGAATTTTTGTAAAATGTAGGTTGAATTGGGTGGATATATTAAACACGGTAAATATTCGTACAATGTATGATTGTACTCATAATGGGAGAAGACTGGATATTTTTCTAAACTCAGAAAAAAAATCTGATATTAAAAGTAAAATATTTATCTGAATTATTTCAAATGGACTAACTTTACATCATAAATGGCACACATTATATTTCAATTTGCCTGTTTAGAAAAAGAAAGAAAGTCCAAAGTGACTTGAAATTTTAAAATCAAAAATTAATATTTGGAATTTCCTAGAGAATGGTATACTTTTCTAAACGCCTTAATAGTCCTTGTTTGTGTAATCCAAAGGTAAGAGAAAATCTAAACTGATTCCACTCAGACTTATGATTAAAAAGTCTGATTGTATGACTGTTTGCTTATTGGGATATGTTAGCAGAAAAAGACCTAAACTCTGTAAAATAATTTAAATAAGTTTATTGTGAGTTGAATACATGTGACCATGGGTCCAGGTCTGGGAAGCCACACCAAAGAAGCCTTGAGTAAGTGGTCCCAAGGCAGCTGAGTTACAGTTTGTTTTAAACATTTTAGGGAGACAGAAATTGCAGGTAAAATCATAGACCAATATATGGAAGGTATACATTGCTTTGGCCCAAAAAGGCAGTGTATCTTGAAGGGGGATCTTACAGGTTATAGGTAGGTTCAAAGATTCTTTGATTTGTAATTGATTAAAGAAATAAAGCTTTGTCTAAAGACTTGTAACACTTTAACTAAGATAAGGAAATTTGTTAATCAGAGTTGAACCACAATATATAGATTCAAGTGATCTCTTAAGCAAATTGTTGTGTGATTTAGCATTTTCCTTGCATGGCCTTAGGTCTTGTTAATAATTTAGTATCTTATTGTCACAAAAAGCCTATTTTGTCAGTCTTAGGTTCTCTGTTTAACATTAACGCTGGTCAATATTTGTATCCAAAAGGGAAGCGGTATAATGAGACATGTCTGACTCCCCTTCTCTTCATGGCCAGGAATTCATTTTCTAGGTTTTTCTGGGGTTCCCCAGGCCAAGAAGGTGTCTGTACAGTCAATGGGGGGCTTAGGATTTTATTTTTAGTTTACAGATAGATGGATGATAGATACACGATAGTAAGGTAGGTAGATAGACAGAAAGAATAGATTATATTAAAGTAAAACTTGGTAAATACTACAAACTCAGTCTCTATAAATCAGTAAATTATATAATATAAGCCTTCAAAATATAAATTTGAGCTTATTTGACCCACTTATGAGCATAATTTTTCTAGAATCCTCATCTTAATTGCTCAATCTTGATACTTCCTATCTTCTTGTAGCTGCTGGACTAGAATGTGAGTTAACTTCTGTTGTTCAATTTGGAATAATTAATCCAAAACCCTAAGGTCATCCCCCTCAACTCTCTAAACACTTGTGGCACTCAAAATTGTCATGACCAAAGATTAAGACCATGGACCCCTTGCTCTTGTTCTCTCTTAGCTTATAAGAGCAAGGAAATGCCCACTCACTCTTATCGTTGAGACTTTTGCCAGCTCATTTCCATGGCAGAGCAGTCACTTGTCACTTTAAAGAAGTCTGGATAGACACTAGATCCAATTTTACTGGGAGGGGAGAGGACCAGAGGAGGGAGTTGCTGTGCCCTAAAGAGAACAGACCCTCAGGCTCTACTTTCTGCCTCCTGAGTCCATCAGAGAATCAACAACTTTACCCACAATCCCGGTGAGAGGAGGCCCAGCCATTCTCCTCCTTCTCCCTGTATAGCATTCTCTTCTGTATGTTTAGAAAATATTCCCTGCATTTCTGTGCAGAGTGGGACATTCTTCCCAGGCTCCCGGCTATTCATGTGGTAGGATACACTGGTGATATCTACTCACAGTTTATATCATCATTCACAAAAAACCACCATGTTATTCTTGCATAAATTTTCCACAAAAACTGAATAATATCTTTATTTCTACTTGGTTAAACTCATTCACCTGCATCTAAACTGTAATATTTTATATATTTCAAGTTATATTTGATTACATTTAGGAATAACATCTATGTAACTTGGAATAGTTGTTGAAAATATGAAACAGAGTTTGGTGCTTAATCCCTAAAACATTCCACCTTCTCTGCAGGTTCTCCATCTAAAAAGAAAATCCCAATTAATTTTCAATATCAACAACTTTTTCTGCCGGTCAGAACTGTCTCTAAAGAAATTATAAAATCCTAATTAATATGTGAGACACAGAAAGACAAATACTACATGATCTCCTTTTTACATGGAATATGAAAAAACAGAACTCATAGAAATAGAGACTAAAACGGTGGTTACTGGAGGGTGGGATTTGGGTGAGTTGAAGAGACGTTGGTTAAAGGACACAAAATTTCAGTTAGACAGGAGAAATAAGTTCAAGAGATCTGTTGTACATTCTGGTGATTATAGTTAATAACAGTCTATTGTATACTTAAAACTTTTCTAAAACAGTAGATTTTAAGTGTTCTTACAACAAAAAATAAGTATGTGAGATAATGCATACGTTACAAAGCTTGATTTAGCCAGTTCACAGTGTATGCATATATCAAAACATGTTGTTCACCACAAATATATATAATTTTTATTTGTTAATTAGAAAAACATATTTTAAAAGTTAATTATTCAGAGATAAATCATTTTTTTAAGACCAACTGGCCAGGTACGGTGGCTTCCACCTGTAATCTCAAGGACATTGAAGACTGACATGGGAGGATCACTTCAGGCCAGAAATTTGAGACCAGCAAGACCCTCTCTCCCAAAAAAGTAAGAAAAATTAGCCAACTGTGTTGGCATGCACCTCCTATAGTCCCAGCTACTGGGGAGAATCACTGGAGCCCGGGAGTTCAAGGCTGCAGTGAGCTATGATTACACCACCGTATCCCAGCCTGGGTGACAGAGTGAGATTCTGTCTCAAAAAAAAAAAAAAAGAAGAATGTGTTGGAAGATGACAATGTCATCTTTTAGAAGCAGTTTAAATCTTAGTGAAAAACAAAAGTTTTTTTTTCAGACATATTTTTGTAGTACATGTTTGCATATACTTTAGATAGCATAATTGTTCAGCCTGGAAAGAGTACATAGAAAAAGGATGAAGTTGGGGTACAAAAATACACAAAAAAGCTCGGGCTTATTGGAATGTGGACTCAAGCACTGAGGGCTGGGAGACTATTTTTTATGAACACAAAAATTTTGGACAGAAAAAAATTCATTTTTCTTTCTTAAATATCAGGAGAAAAGTAGTATCTGTTTTATGTTATTTTTCTCTCAAAATGTATTTATTACATTCTGTAATAGCTTTGGTATGAGAGTTATCTTACATAAATTAAAATAAATTTAAATTAAATGTTTCTTAAAAAGCAGGAACATAGAAGGAAAAAAAGGGGGAATCATTTCTTGGATTGAATCCTGGTTTATTTTGCAGTTATCATTTTTCCAGGAAAATTATTAGTAAGATACCTAATTTGGAAAATAGTGATAAACAAATGAGATAAATAAATCAAGTACATATCAAGATTCCACTGTATACTAGACTCTATGTGGGTATGGTACACTGGAGAGGTGGAAATATGAAATATTAAAAAAGAGCAACTATCCCCCAGTAACTATTACAGTTTAATTCAGGAGGAAAGAAAGAAGCATGAAAAAAGTGGTGCATAATGTAAGATAAAGGGAAAAGGAATTCCAAGGATGTTACCAAAGACAGATTTTGTTTTTTTGATTTTCATCACAGGAAAATTCATTCTTAGGTTTTCCTGTTTAGATACCTGTATTAATTAACTTCCTACTGTTGGTGTTACAAATCGACTCAAACTTAGTGGCTTAAAACAACACAGATTTATTGTCCTGTAGTTCTAGAGGTCAGAGGTCCAAAATGGGTCTCACAAAACTAAAAACAAGGTGTTGTCAGCAGGGCTGGTTTCTTTCAAAGCCTCGAAGGGAAAATTTCTTCCCTTCATTTTTCAGCTTCAGTTACCTATATTCCTTAAACTGTCCATCTTGACCCTCATTTTGTGAAGAGCTTCCACCTTCAAAGCTAGAAATGTAGCATCTTTCAGTCTCTCTGGAACTCTGGTCCTTCTGCCTCTCTCTTATAACAACCCTTGTGATTGCATTCAGCTCACTTTAAAAATCCAAGATAATCTTCCCATCTCAAGATTTTTAACTTAATCACATCTGAAAAATACCTTTTGCCAAGTAAGGTAACATATTCACAGGTGTTGGGGATTAGTACATAGACATCTTTGTAGAGAGAGAGGGATATTATTTTCCTACCACAACTGTGGACAAAAAACTAAAGCATTTTGCTTTATTTAAAGAAATATTCTACGAAAATATTTCCAAACTACACATCCAACAGGAGACTATTACTCAGAATTTAAAAGGAACTCAAGCAACTCAACAAAAAATGACAAATAGACAAATGATCCCACTAAAAAGTGGGCAAAGGACATGCACAGACATTTTTTTTAAAAGAAGACATACAAATTGCCAGCAAGCATATGAAAAAATGCTCAACATCACTAATCATCAGAGAAAAGCAAATTAAAACCACAATGAGATATCATCTTCCACCAGTCAGAATGGCTTTTATTAAAAAGTCAAAAAATGGAAGGGGGAAAAATGGCGGATTAGGGGAGACCTCCTGGCTCTCTGCTCCCACAGTGGGAGGTGAAGAACACGGACACCCACACGCGAGTGAGGCGCTCTCCCACAGGATCGGCTGTGCGAAACTGCAAAGAAGCAGCGAGGGAC